>APFE030672580.1:279800-312410 GCA_000404065.3 Pinus taeda
GCCCCTCCGCCCTCCGGGCGGCCCGCGGTGGCGCGGCACGGGGCAGAGCCCTGCGTGCAGGCCCTCAGGCGGAGGGGCGATTCCCGGAATCGCCCCTCCACCCTCCGGGCGGCCCGCGGTGGCGCGGCCCAGGCCGGAGGGCCTGCGTGCACGATAACGGCCTGTCCCTTCTATATCGCGATTACGCAATCTTTATAGCTCCCCGTTCATTCACCCTAGTACTCCATTTTCACGTTTCTTATTCTTCTCGCCGTTTGTAAAAAGCTTCTTACCGCAAGATTTCATGGTGGTTTGTGTATATTTGCCCAACCTTTCTCCTCTTTCGGCATAATAGAACGGTTTCGAGCCTCATCGATTTAACTGTTCAGTGGCTTATGTTTAATTTGGACAAACTTGAGGATTCTGTAGTTGCATTAATGGAGATTATTCCTAATATTCCAGACGACCTCGGTCAAGAGTGCTTGCTCAGAGTGCCTTACAAGTCACATGATCAGCTCAAAACTGTGTGCAGAAGCTGGGACGTATTGGTAAGTAGCCCGAGGTTTTATGAAGACAGAAAGATCTCGGGTACTAGCGAGCAGTTCATATGTTTGATTCAGGCTATTCCTCAAGGGAAGTTGACTGCGAAGAACAGGGAGGGGGCGCTCCCTCATGGGGTAAGTCTGTATGACCCTTTGCACGGCACCTGGGATTGGCTTCCTCTAATTCCCGAATTTCCCGATGGGATTCCCCTCTCCAGTCAGTGCATTTGCGTGGATCATAGACTCGTTATGATTGGGGGTGGCATCCCTCCCGCTGGGAGGCAATTAACTGTGTCTTTGTCTACGACTTCACGTTCGGCGCTTGGCGGCGCGGAGCAGATATGCCCACGCTTCGATCCTTCTTTGCCTGCTCTGTTTCTCCCGGTGGGCTTGTCTACGTCGCTGGAGGACACGACAGCAATACAAACCCTCTGCGGACTGCAGAGGCTTATGATGTTAAACATGACAAGTGGGAGATTCTACCTCCCATGAGCCAAGAACGAGGTCGATGCCAGGGAGTCTGTTTGGACGGAAAATTCACTGTGATAAGCGGCCATTCCAGAGAGTCGCCTGGTGGTTTAGATAAAAGTGCAGAAGTATTCGACCCTGATAAACATATTTGGAACAAGGTGGAGAATATGTTGAGTATGGGCGGATGCCCAAGGTCGTGCTTAGCTACGTGGGGGCACTTGTGTTGCTTCCATAACAAACAAGTGATGCGATATAACGGTAATGAGAACTTTTGGGAAGTGATGGCGTTCGTTCCTGAAAGTGTGGACGTTGTTATCTGCGCTACAGTGTGGCGTGACAAGATATTTGTGATCGGTTCTACCAACCCTTGGGGTGAGCAGGTGTGCTACATGTTCGACAACTGCGGGAAGTGGGTTCCCATTGATAGGCCACATGACTTCGTGGAATTTGTTCAGGTTGCAATAACTGTAGAAATGTGAGAACATTCAGTTCGGTGCATTCGGCATTATAAAGTGCCCCCACCCACTGATCCTCCCATTACATCAATGGACATGATCATATACATCATAATGTAGTTTATTTATGTGTTCTGGAACTGAGCTTCGTATAAAAGGGTAATTTGAGAGGACGATTGCCCCCTTCTTACGTTTTCTTAATTTTTAACAAGGTTAATGTAATCGATTGTGTTGCGACGATAGTCTAATAAGAATTACGCTCCTTTTCCCCATTTCTATTTTACTTTTGAATTCCTCTTTTTCATTTCTATTTTACTGGTTCAAAAGTTATGTACAAACATTTCTTTGGAAGCAGACATAACAAAAACCCCCATAAAAGGCAAACTGGTAAGACGCAGCACGAAAATACAAAAAGACAAATACTCAACCTTTGTAAGTCTGGATAAGATGAAACTTTTATCAGAAATACCTTGAAAAGTTATCCACGAAAAGTTTGTTTACAAAGTCATTCAAAACATTATACTATCGATTTGTGATGAAGCGGAAGAAAAAATGATTAGCGATAATGTGCATCCTAGCAAAAAACTCGATCAGATCATAGTTACTAAATTCGGCCTAATCAGTTAAATCAATTTGGAAATTTACCAATCATAGTTACTAAATTCGACCTATGTGGTAATCTTTTTGTAAATTTGCCGAAATGTTCCTAAATTGTTACTAAATTCATGGTCGGCTGAATAATGAAGCGTTCTCCGTTTTCCTTACCTTTCAGCGCCATACAGCACCCCAGTGTCGAGGTGTGCGCACTTACCTCTGGTCATGAGCATCTCTAAAAAAAACAAGGCACTCTGTTTTTATCTTCTGGGGAAATTTGAGAATAAATTTTTTATCTGCACGTAGGCCTCCGCCCCGTGCCGCGCCACCGCTAAAAAAAAATAATAATTGGTTTTTTATTTAATAATAAAATAAAAAACAAAAATTGTCGAAAAAAAAAAAAAAATTAATAAATGTTTTTTGGTTAAATAATATATTTTTTTTTTTTTTTAAATGAATATCAAATTTGTATAATTTATATATATAATATATATATATATATATTTTTCTGTGTTTTTTAAAATTAAAATGTAAGTTTAAAAAAATTATTTTAATCAAATTTTGTTTCTATTTTTTAAATAGAAAATATATGATTCTAAAAAATTTAAATTTTTAAATTTTAAATAACATGTTTTTTAATTTTTTTTTTTTACAACATATTATTTTTTTAAAATTTCTATATTTTTAATGGTTTTGTTTTTTCTTTTTGGTTTTGGTTTTCCTAAATTTCAATGTATTTTTGTTTTTTTTTAGTTTTTTAAAAAAAATTTTTTTAAATTGTTAATTTTAACTAGTTTTTTATTTTTTTATTTTTAAATCTGGTTTGTTTTCATTTTTTTTTTATTTTTACTTTTTTATTTTTTTCTTTCTCGTTTTTGTTAATGTTTTTTTAAAATTTTTTGTATTTTGACTTCTTATTTTATATAATATATATTTTTAAAATTATGTTTTTGGTTTTTTTCCAATTTTTTTATAGTTTATGAGATAAATTTTTTTTATTAACTTTTTTTTGTCTTATTTTATATATATTTTTATATGACTTTCTTGAAGTAATCAACATTTAAAAAAATAAAAATAAAACTTAAAAATTCTTTAAGTAATCATAATTTAAAAAAAAAAATGAACATAATAAATTTTAAAGTGTGAAAAATAAGTCTTTTAAAAAAAGGTATGATGTATAACGCTTTGCATCAACACGTTTCAAAATCAGCATAAAAATCACTAACATTTAAAAACGAATATTTATATTTGATACATGAGAATATTTAAATTTGTTGAGGAATTTTCGACGAAAATCACATAGAAAAACTTTTGTCGACGCGTTTCGAACTAGCCAGTGTGGTTCATTGTTAGGACAAGTTGAATGAGCAGATCTCACTGGCTGGTTCGAAACGCGTCGACAAAAGTTTTGCTATGTGATTTTCGCCGAAAATTCCTCAACAAATTGATATGGATCACAGAAGTCTCAATTCAATAATATTTAAATTGTCAAAAATATGCTCCAAAAAATAATTATTGTATTCTGCATCACCACTTTTCAAAATCGGGTCATGTTTTTATTACCTCTATGAAACGGGTAATCGTATCGGTTATTTAAGGTTATTTAAAGTGCCAAAAACTATGTTCTAAAAAAATTATGTGTATTCTGCATCGCCCCTTTTCAAAATCGGGTCAATTTTTTGCTATCTCTACGAAATGGGTAACAGTATCAGTTCCCGTTTCAAAGTTTAAAGTAAAAAAATAGGTCTTTTAAAAAAAAGGTGTGATGCAGAATACTCACTTTTTAAAATCAGCATGAAAATCACTACCATTCTAAAACTTGATTTCATCCTTGAACATGAAAAAAAATTAAAGTTCCAAAAACCATGTTCTAAAAAAAACATGTGTATTCTGCATCACCACTTTTGAAAATCGGGTAATTTTTTTGCTATCTCTACGAAACAGGTAACAGTGTCAGTTCCCGTTTCAAAGTTTACATTGTTAATGTTGTATGGGTGCATTTTTTGTTGTAACCGACACCCTCATTTGATTTGGTAAAGTGCATCATTAAGTCAAGTGAGTCGTTACTTGAACATTGAATTTATCGTTTGTCATTTGGGTGCATTTTCGATAGTGTTTGACACCCATCATTTCAGCACATTCAGTGCATCACTAACTATAGTAATCAATCAAGAGTTCAAGACAACATGTGTTTAAAACAAGTACAACAATCATCAACAAGAAAGCATGTTATTAAAAACAATCAAGCAAACAAGTATTTCAAGTAAAAGCAATAAAGCAAGCGAGCGTGTTCATAAAATAATCAAGTAGCCAATCATCATCAAACAAGCGTGACTTCTAATCTTCAAGTAAGCATCAAAACAAGCATGTGTCTATAGCAAGCACACTGAGATCAAGCGAGCGTGTCAAGTAATCAAATCAAGTGCGACAGTTCAATGCCCAACAAGCGAGCCTGTATAAAGTTCATTAAAGCACTCATACCGTTTCATTCAAAGCGAGCGTGAAATCAATAGATCAAGCAAAGTGTTTAAAAGCATCAACAATTCAAGCAAGTGTTTAAAAATATCAACTACAGTACAAGCGAGCCTGTCATTTCAATGATCAACTCAAGTGAGAAATTTTTTCAAGCCCGACTTCTACAACAAACGAGCCTGACTTCAAAATAAGCAAGGCAACATGGTGACACACATTCCACTGTCCAAAATTCTTCATAATATAATGTTATCATCAGATAGTGACATGGTGCAGATAAGCAAAACCACTCTTGCTGACATTCAAGTGCATATTCAACATGCACATGAAATGATTGAGTTCCTTCAACTCGAGTTGCAACTGCAGAGAATAGAGTTGCAAGAGAAGCATGTTGCTTCTAAGTCTTTGACCAATCCAGAAATAGCTGTTCATTCAAACTCATTCATCCAACCAGCTTCAAGTGTTGAAGTTGTTCCAATGCAACTTTCTTCCAAACCCATCATCAAGCCATGGGAAGAAATTCAAAGTAATCAAAATCGACGCGGCTTAGGATATGTCAAAAATAACGACAACTTACATATCCCTGACTATTCAAATCCCATTCAATTCACCAGTGCCAAATTACTTGAACATATCACCTCAGCAAGTTCTTCGCAAGTTGCAGACATACATCAATGCACACAAACTAAAAGTGCAGACAAATCGAAATGTTCTCATTGTCAAAGAGCTGGTCATCTAGAAGATCAGTGTTTTGATCTTCATCCTTGTCACCATTGTGGCAAGTAGAATCATTCATTAGTGAAATGCTGCAAACAAGACCAACCTGCCAGATTAAAGATTGATTATTCATGGTTTGATCCATGGGAATGGTCATCCATAGCTAGAAGATTGTACAAGTTTTACAATTGGATTCACTCACACATATTGCAACCAACAATCAAATGAAGATGGTACTCTTGTGCAATTGAATGGGGAGTACAACAGTGAAACTTTCCTACACCTGAGGGGGAGGGGAGTTCAGAATTCAGATATAATTTGAAGAGGATTGTCTCTCCTTTTAGCTGATAAAGGGGGGAAAATGTTAATGAAATTGACAAGTGGTTGTCAGACTGAAAGTCTCGACAACATCATCGAAGTAGCCAGTGGGCATCTTCATCAGCCAGTGGACGATCATCATCAACAGATACGCCAGTGGGCATTCATCACATTTTGTCAGTGGACACATGATGCTGTTTTTAAGCAAAAGACAGTTGGATCCTTTTGTAGCTTGACACGTGATGGAGTTGTCAAGCGACATTCAGAGATGAATCAGACATGCAGCTAATTCATGTTCTCTTCAGATTTGAGTTTTTTCCAGTATCCAACTTTGGCGGTTTTTCAAGCAAATGTCTTTTTGAGGAACAACTTGAGAACTTGGAAGATGGTTCCCTGTTATTTTTGGATTTATCATTGAGGGGGGGATGTTAGCATTACTCTCTTAAAAAAAATTATAAATCCAAATTAAATTATTACTTAAATTAAATCATGAGAGTTAGTTTCTCAAACTAAGGAGTTTAGTTAGGAGGAGAGATTCTCTCCAACTAGCTCTCCTAAATTAGTGTGTAAGTTGAGAAAATGTCTCAACCAAGTGAGTCTAAGATAGACACACTATCTTAAGACCACTTGCTGATGTATTTAAATGTATTATTAAATTATTTGAATAAGAGAGAGATTTACATGAGCATGAGAGACCATATGATGGCTCTCTTCCTTTTCCGCTAGTTTATTGTTTTGTGAGTTAATTTGCTATGCATATGGTTAGATGGATGTATAATTCTCCTTCAGAACTTGTTGCTCACCTTCATCTTATTGACTTCTAGATCTTTTCCTTGATCTCAAGTCATATTTCTTATGTAGTTCTGCCTGCATAAAATCAGAAAACCGCTTCCAACATTCATCAATTTCATTATCATCATAGATGACATCCATTTCAGTATATTCTCCTCCCTCAACATCTAGTTCATCTTCATCTACTACATACAATGTGAAAATATGGTCATGATGATCCTTGGAATGTTCTGGTACTCCATCAGGATCTGTCTCTATATACAGTGGTGCTCGGATCTGATCTTGATCTTTTCTCTCCCCCTGTAAAATTTGCAGAGGTTGTCTTCTATATTGAGGATTAAAATCTCTATTTTGTTGTACTTGTCTCTGAGAATTCTTACTCTCTAATTCCAATTTAATCAATTTATTAGACAAATTTCTAATTACATTATTCATATCCTCTAATGTTTGATCTTGAGAGGATTCTACTTTAGTCTTTCCCTTATCTTGGATAGGTTGTGCATCTGGTGTTTTACCTGCAGCCACCAGATTTGCTTCTATCTCTAATGCATCTGTTTGGATCTGATCAAGGGTTGAGGATCTCCTCTCCTTCAATGTGAATCCAAAATTTGACTCAAAAGCCCCTGCAAAAGTTATTTTTGCACCAGTAGGAGGGGGCTTAATCTCCATTGGAAGACTATTGTACAATTTATTGAACCTTCTGATGAATTCAGCAACACCTTCATCATATTTCTTCTTGATAGCATTAAAATCTGTGAGTGAATACCCATGGTCTCTTTTTCTCCCCATCTCTGGGTGAACAGGCACTCCATCTCTTCCCATGTTGTAATAGAGTTATTAGGAAGCCCTTTAAACCATTTTCTTGCTTCTCCATCCAAGGATTAGACAAAAATTCTTAGAACAACATCTAGGTGTTCAACATTTAGGATTTCTGTGAAATTTCAAAATACTGATATATGATTCTTTGCTGTTTGTTCATCCTCCACTATGAAGCGAGGAAGAATCTTCAAGTATTCTTGTGGCATTTGGTTCAAATTTTGTGGAAATTGAATAGGCGCATACCTATTCATAAAAAATGTAGGTGCTGCCATATTTTCTCTTGAATTTATTGAACCTTGATTACCAGCAAATGTGGAACATGATTGAGGAGTAAATGGAGTGTGCAAATGTGGTAATGTAGTTATAGGTTCAGGTTGAATTGCTATAGCAGACACTGAAAAAGAAACAGACTCTAAAGACTATTCCTCATAGTTGGGTTCTTGGAATGAATTGGATGTAGAAGGTGACTCTTGGTCAATAAAATATGAATGTGAAAGATGTGATGAACTGCTGCTTGGTTAAGACATAGTAGGACTTGGTGTAAGTGGAGTTTTAGGCCTTCCAACCCTCTTGGATCCTATCCTCTTAGGATCTTAAAGGGCTTGAACTTTCTGCTGTGAGGTATCTGACCTTGTATGGGGTCTCTTTGGAGCCAGAGTTATTGCTTTTGTTCAAAACATCCAAATATTTCCTCCTCATTAAACAACCAGAGGAAAATATTGGAAACCCAGGAAAAAGTGTTCTTATCTTCTCTCCTTGACAACGACGCCAATTAATTTTGTACCTTAAGAAACCAATTTCTTGGCTGTGTAGAAATTGTGATTAAGACATTAATGTTTATAATTATTGTCACTTGTTTGTCACTTAATTGTATGTTGTATACTCAAATGAAGGACTTGAAAGACTTGGTTTTAAAACCTCAGTACTTAGGTGACATGAAAATCTCAGAATGCCATTTGATTGCTGAATATAAATGATGAATGAAGAAAGATTGAATAAGTCATAGACAATATGCTATTTTACACAGAATATACTATCTATGACACTTGGAGAAGTTAAGGATAATATGTTGTCTTACACATAAACTACTATCTTTAACTTAAAAGAATTGCAGAGGTGGGAACTTCAAGTATAGGAGCACTTTTTAAGGAATTTTAACTTCATTTACATAAGAAAATAAAGACCCGCAACTTCATTACCATACTTAAAGGAGGAAAACATTTGATGACACATAACAGAGAAGTCACAAAATCATACCCAACAATGTGTGGAAAACTCCTGATTCTTTCATTAATCAATAGTTGTATCATGAATACAATGGCCTGGTCTTCACGTTCTCCCAAGTTAGAACCCTTTCTCTGTAAATTTTCCTCTTTTTATACATTATGAGATAGTTGGTAATCACCAAAATTGTCAAACTACTTAACTATTCTCGTAACTATCTAAAGTAAAAATTATTACAAAATATTACATAGAGGGTAAAAGGCACCTCATTCTCCAGAAAATAAATAACAAGAAGTAACAGAAATTAGAAGGTGATGGTTGTTCGTTGTTTGAATTTGTAGCTTGAGCCTATGGTTCTGCTGATGTATCTTTGTGTTGCTCTATCATCCATTAATGGAGTAGTGGATGAAGTGGCGGGGTATGGTGAGTGACGTGAGCAATTAACAGATGAAAGCGGTGGAAGATGTGGAATGAGTGACATGGGGCGGAAAGCTTTTGGAGCTCACTGTGGGGTTAAAGAATGTACGGGAGCTTCAATGAGGTTGAACCCCCGTAGTAATTTTAGGCCACACATTACGGTCAACCATGCTAACGTCACGATCAATTGCGGGGGTTGAGCTTTAATTAATCTTCGTGCTCATTGTTTCCCCGCAACACACCTCAACGTACTTATCAAGCTATCGCTTGGCCGCACCTCTTGAACCTGCATGACCTTTAGACAATGGAAAACCTTCAGTTACGACAAAACTCAAAAGAATTAACACTCTGGTTCATAAACCTATTGCGTCTGCCTTTTCAACGCCCCTTTGAATCTCGTACGGACTCGATAGGAAATAAAAACTGTAGTTAATGATTTATCAGGTCTGATTTTAAAGATAGAACCCGATTACTTTCCGACCCGATATCCATCAGATCCCATCTCTTTCGATGGGTGACTAAGATTGGTCTGGAATTTAGCGAATTAAACTGTATTTGATACACCATCGCGTCCGATTTCTGAAATAAAATTTGTTCTAGTTACCCACGTGATTGTCGTCGGATCTGTGGCCTGTTGATCATACGACTTAGATCTTCTCGTGGGTTTATCACTTTCAAAAGCCATTAATAATATAAAATCAACCATTTCTTTCAAATCTTTGCATTTCTTTTTATTTCTGTTATAACATAATATTTGGTTTTTCTTTCACATTTTTTTATTTTTCTTTCATTTTATGATAAAACTGAAAATAAAACTTAAATAACAATGGATACTACAACAAGTGATACCCTATATTTTCATGGAGTTAATTAAATCCTTAGATGTTGTTTGATCCTAGAAGAAGCTAAGTTAGTTTTAAATCACTATCACAATGGGGCTTGTGGTGGTCATTTGTCTCGGCTTGCAACAACTTAGAAGATATTGCGTGCAAGGTATTTTTAGCCTTAGATGTTCAAAGATTGCATTGAAGTGGTAAAAAATGCCACCCTTGTCAAATATTTAATTGGAAAATGCGCTCTCATCAAACTCTTATATTTCCTGTTATCAGCGTCAATCCATTTACCAAGTGGGGAATTGATTTTATGACTTGTCACCCAACTTCGTCTAAGGACTTTGCCTGGGCATTTGCTTTGTTTTGTAAATGTTATATATAGTTTTGGTTTTTGTCTATGAGTATCATAGTGATGATGGTGTTTTTGATCTTCTTTGGCAAGTATTGATGGGCGATTTAGTGTATTTAGGATTTGCAGATGGTGCTAGTAGGCACACTGGGAATCTAGCTTCTGCAACGTAGGTAATTCATTATCAATATGGCCAATTTTTTGTATAAAGAGGTATATGTATTGGCCCTGCTTCTAATAACATGGATGAATACATTTCCATTATCAATTTACTTTCTGAGGCAATATCTTATGGTATTGAATCATTAGTGGTGTACTTGGACTCACAACTGGCAGTGTCTCAATTAAATAAAATTTATCATGTGAGAGATCCTTCATTACATCGTCAATTTCTAAGAGTGAGATTATTAAAAAGATCATTTAATTTTATCACATTTATTCAAATTCCACGATTAGATAATGCATTTGTTTATTTTATAGCTAACCAAGGATTGGATTGGCACATCAATCACTCAATCCAGTTTTAAAATCAATTTAAACCATCAAAATATTAATTAAATCATTTAAAATTTGATCTAAATGAAAGGAAATATGGTCAAGAATTACCTGGAGCTCAAGGTTTCCAAATCCGTTGCTGAATTTGGTTGAATTTTCTTGCCAAAATTTTCTCCCAAAGCTCTCTCCTCAACACTTGAATGGTAAAAATGAGTTGGGTAAGTTCTGAAGATTCGTTTTATAATAAAAAATCTCAAACACACTTTTATAAAGTCTATTTTATTATTATTTTAATTTCATGAACTTTTTGACCTCGCTTGAAGTGTTGGGAAGGGCCTTTTTTAGGTTAATGAAGACTTTTCTTATCACTTAGTGAGATTTTCCTGCTATTTAGATTCCACATTCACTAAAATATCGCGGCACATATTTTACTCTAAACTGACATATAGACCAAGATCGTTTTCCGTTGCATTTTTCATCTTGACATCATACTACGATACTTAGCCTACATTTTTTTAGCCTTTCTCACTAGCCATTTCGTAAAATCGTAGAGCCTTTCGTTCCACGAGCATCCTAGTTAGAACCTCACTAGCACATGTTTCCCATGCTGAAAATCTTGTATAGGCTTGAGGTTCCTCTTTAGTCCTGCCATGACTTTGTGTTGAAGCCACATTCTTCTTTTTCTCCATTTTTATTTTAGCTTTATACCCTAGAGGCTCCTATGTGTTAAGTTGTACTATTTCACTGCATATTGACGACTTGCACCCCTTTTTTGGCCTTCATATGACTTCATTGGACTCGTATATAAGCCACTTTTGACCATGACCTTTTTGCAAGATCAATCCATGTATTCATTAGCCTATATGACTTGACACCCGTGCAGGTAACATTCCTCAAGTGTCGATGACCAATATTTGCCACCTTGCATTGAGCATAGGAATGTTCTAGACCCAGAAACTACTACAATTTACCTTGACACTTATTATCTCAACTATATTATAAGCATTCTTTTATAGGTTTTACAATATGAAAAAGGCAAAAAAAAAATATTCCAAGAAAAGAGTGGGAACGAGACAATTTCTTCATCATTTGATGGTGACAAGTTTTAATCATGTTGCCCTTGAACAAAAAAATTAAAAATGAGTCTTTCCTCCATCATGACGGGACTTAGTTTGGCCTTAGGGAAGCCAAAACCTTGTCTTTGAGTCAATCCTCCAACAAATAATTAACTCTTCCAATCATACAGAGAGTTTTTTGATGCCTCCCGCATCACAAATGTTAGGTCCCTATAATACTAGTGTATTACCCCATTATTATTGTCATTGTAGTCCCTTATTGTTATTTTTGTGCCATTTTTGTCCCCATATTGTTATTATTACTCCCCATAAAAGCCCTCTATTGTTATTGTTGTGCCCTTACATTATTATTGTTATGTCGACTCTGATTTTATTGTGACCCCTTAGACTCCTGTATATAGAAAGGAGGCTTTTTCATTTGTATCATCCAAGAATTGTTCATTTGAGTAATGTAAAGGAGGTTTCCCCCTCAAAGAGGCTTATTTTGAAGTCATTGATCTATCTATTCTTCTATTTTGTGAGATGGTTGCATAAAATTTTGTACCAGAGCTTTGGAATCTAGGGTTTTGCTGCTTCAAACCGACCATCGTGGAATTTTCTGTATAATTTTTTTTATATGAAGCTTCAGAAGCTACAATTAAAACCCATTTGAGAATAAATATGGGTGAACCTCATGTAATAATTTAAAACCTTTTCTCTGTATATTTTTGTAGATATGATCCGAGGAAGTTAAGGTTTTTTCAGGCTCCAGAATTCGATCTCAAATAGGTGACCTTAGGAAAATTGTCATAAATTTCTCTTTGAGCATCGAATTCAAATTTCATAATATGTAACAGAAAGAGGAAGAACTCTAGTTTATTGAGTATCGTTTTTAGGGCCAAAGGTCAAAACAGTGACACGTGGCACTTCGTACAGGTTCACTCTATTGAACCAATCTATAATCAGGCGATCGTGGGAGATTATGTATAACTCTTTCTTGGAAAATACAATATTGATAATAATTTTGGGTTTATAAATATAACTTAGAGGGAAACCATAGGATGAAATTTCAAATCTTGGAAATCCAAAATTACAGAGATACATGAGATTGAATATCGAGCTCCTACAAATTGAAAAAAAAGGTGTGTAGTTTTTTTTTAAATTTGCATAAGTTTTATTTGAGAAAGTAGTTTGAAGTGATTGAAAGGGAATTGTGAAGGATAGTTATCATTAATTGATGAACCAAAGAAAGAAAATAGAAAAACCTAGTAAGAAACCAAAAATATCTACTATGACACATGAAGAAGAGGAAGAAATGCAACATGATATATGAAAACTGCGAGAACAAGAACAAATTTCACTCTCTCAAAAAGTAATTGAAACTAAGATGGATGGTTTAATGAATGAAATCAAATCTAAGATGAATGGTTTGGAGAATGGCATGGAAGCTAAGATCAATGGTATAAAAGAAAAACTGAAA
The DNA here is from genome assembly GCA_000404065.3 of Pinus taeda. Taxonomy (NCBI): domain Eukaryota; kingdom Viridiplantae; phylum Streptophyta; class Pinopsida; order Pinales; family Pinaceae; genus Pinus; species Pinus taeda. Next base: position 292,813 of record APFE030672580.1, read on the forward strand.
GAAAACATGGAAGATTTGAAGAAAGACATGGAAGGTTTGACAAAGTTGCTACAAGAAAGACTTCCTAATGGTGAAAAGGTAGTAGAGGAAACTCATGATGAGAAAAAAAAATGTTAATAATGATTTCATAGACTCTAACATTGGATTGAATACCCACCACATTCCAAATACTGATATGAGGAAGTTTGATGGCAAGGATCCCATAACATGGATACTACAGATGGAGCAATATTTCAATCTCCATAATGTGCAAAAGACATGTCAAAAGTTACGAATTGCAACTTTATATTTGGAACCCAATTAGTTTGTATGGTATCGATCACTTAAAATTTTTTTCACTTGGTCAATTTTTATGGAGGAAATTAGAGCACATTATGAGGATACATAGAGAAACACCTTCTTTAGCCAATTGATAAATTTCAAACAAAAGGAATCAATGGTGGAGCACATTGAGGACTTCCAAAAATTGAATATAAGGGTAAATGATATTCCAGAGGAGCATATAATTGATGTCTTCATAGGGACTTTAAAGAATAACATCAAACATAAGGTTCATCTTTGGGAACCTGATTCATTGAAGAAGACATTCAGGTTGGAAAAAAAAATTGAAAGAAAAATTATGGCAACAAGAAATCCTACCACTCACAACTATAAAGTTGGAAATGTTGTTTCTCCTAGCCTTCCACAACCTACAAGGTTGACACCACAACACTTGGAAGAAAAAAGAGAAAAAGGGATCTGTTACAGTTGTGATAGAAAAAACACTAAAGGTCATAAGTGTTATGAGAAGAAATTAATTAACATATATTGGGAAGAGGAGGAAGAAAAGGAAGAAGAAACATTAAAAGAAGAGGATATACAACAAGAACCAAGCCCAGAGAAAGAAGAAATGAATCTGACCATATCTTGTAATGCATTGACAAGAATTACCACTCCTCAAACTCTCAAGATATAAGGACATATCAAGAAGAAAAAGGTAATAGTGTTTATTGATTCCGGTGGTACCCGCAATTTTATTCATTGTAAGATAGCCAAGGAATTGAATTGATTCCTATATCAAGCACTAGAATGTCAAGTGATGGTTGTAAATGGAGGAACCATAAATTACTCTGGAAAGTGCCATAATATCAAGCTATCCATGGGATAATATGTATTGAAGAGTCCAATGCTTTCCATTCCAATGGATGATGTTGATGTTGTGTAATCTCCCTTAATAATAAATAATAAATAATAAAAATAAAAATAATAAATAATAAATCCCTTAATAATAATAATAATAATAATAATAAATAAATAATAATAAATACAAGAAAATAAATAATAAACCATGAATAAAAATAAGAATAATAAAAAATAAAAATATTAATAAATAATAAATAACCATACTAAAGCTCTAAATAAAAATAAATAGACATAAAACAAGAAAATAGTAAAAAAAATCAGTAAATCTATCAAAAAGAAATAAAGCAAGAAAGCAATAAAGTTGCATGTAGACACATGGAGTGTGTGCATGTGGTTCCCCTTCCAATGTTTGTTCTATATATTAGATGGTGAGGAAGATGGGAGGCATTCCATCATTCCAAGATCATTCATTCTCTTGGGAGAATAGTGTTCTAAGACAGAGGAGTCACTGATAGTAGTACGTTGATTCTCAGAATACTCAAAATATTTCACTCTATAGCACATAATTTCAATTTATGTTAAAATTTTGATTTTGTTGTGAGAATTATCGTGACACAAATAGTTTTATATCACTTCTCATGGCAACAAAGATTAAAAATGACGAGTTTTATGGAAAATTTGGACTTGGCATGATTCTGTGCTGGTATTATTCGTGTGTCATTACATTCTAGCAATTGCTGATTATCATATGTTCAACTTGATCTAGCTTTGAAAACCTTTTCCAAACATGTCATTATAACAGTGATGATAAAAATCTGTATTCAAGTTTTAACTATTTAGATGCCAGGATCTAGGAGATAAAGAACACTATAATCAATTAGAAGCTATAACATATAAAGCGAAACAACATATTATTGATTTAAGCTGTTTATCAATTGTTAATATCTAAATGCAACAGTCAATTGCTGATTCTAGATAAGTGATCTGCACTCATGATTACAAACAATTGGGTGGATGGAGAGTGGCCATAGTTTGACTCACATTTTTTTTTCCAAAGCAAAACCTTGTGGGTAAACCTGGACACTTCCCTACATTGTGCAAGTAATACCCAGTGTCAACCTGTTAAGCAAATTTCGATGGATTTTCAACTCTGACTCAAATCACGGATAATCTAAGGCAATAGCGGATGATGCTACAAGCTAAGAATTTGATATTTTTTTGTCACACATTAACCTCTTTTTCATTTCTAGATCACATGATAACTCTGATAAAGCATTAATTTTTGCTAACGTCAAGGCTAATACATTCTTCCTGATGATACTTCAAATCAATTAACAATTATAAATCTGGAACGATCTCTATTTTCATATGCCTGCAGATTTTAGGGTCTCAATTCCTAAATTCCTTTTATGATGCAAATGGATATAAACAGTGGTAATTAATTTGTTGACGCCAATTCTTTTGGAGAAGGGTATTTAAATTTAAATCAATTCCTGATGACATTTGTATGATGATAATATAGTTTAATATTTGCATCACTTCTTCTATCAAGGAAAATGTTTAAATGGTTTAACAAATTTTAGTCCTATGCACATTTCATCTGACTAATCTATAGAACACTGGTATACTTTATTTTTTGGCAACACTAGTGGATCTCTAGATCGATTGATTACTAATAAATTCATATGTGAATCGCATGCAATGATCTTTCTATATATATCTTTCTAATAAATTAAAATAGTTGTATTCCTCTTACATAGCTTCCACTAAAGACAACACAATTTTGTTATGGTTAAAGTGGTATCATGAACTGAACATATAAATCATGAAATAAACATTTAAAATGTTCTAATAAATTTGATTTTGCATTGCAATTGCCATTTAGATTAGATGTATGTGCTCATTTACTACATTTGCATCAACGTTCTTAGTCATATCATTTGTATATTAAACATCATCAAGCTACCATTGAAGTCCCCTTCATTCTTGAGTGAATTAGTTGGGTTTGCAGTATATATATAAACCACAGGATGGTATATTTTAGTCTCAATGCCAAATCGTACAGATTTGGATTTGGAGCATCTAAATCATGTTTTGTTGTTTAAACTTATGATACATCTAAATCAAACACTATGATTTCAGTTTAGTTTAATTAACTGTTATGATGTTGAGTATAATGTTACATGAGGTTTCATGATTCAAGGTTTATTGCATATAGTGGATAAAGTTGTCTAAGGAGAAGTGGAAAGGAAAAACTTGCAAATTTTCTAATAATAATAACTAATGATAGATCATGTGATTATGGCCAACTTGGTGCTAGATAGATACTTATGGTGGTTGAGAGGAAGTGTCACAACAATGGTAAAAAATCAGTAAGAAGAGGTAACCTATTTTAGAACATAATGGAAGAGTTTGGTATAATCATAACTTGGTACTCTAAAGGTATCACTGTAAGGTCTATCTAAGGATGATGCACATAAAGAAGAAAATATTGGCAATCAACTAATAAAGTTGAATAATCATGGTAATAATGGAGGTCATTTTTAAGGAACCTGGAAGGTATGATAAATAGAATGATTGGAGAAGATAAGTTGTGTGCATGACAACATCTATAACAGTTTTCCCTCTAATGGGAGAGCCACATTGTAAATTTTTCCATAAGTATATAAATTATGGATAACAAGATGTATGATCAGGCATTTTTATTATGTTGATGTCTTAAAACAAGAAATGATAAACGGATTACATTTGATAACCATCTTAATAAATTTATTTATCAGAATAGTACCAACATTTCCAAAGTATATCAATGCTATGCTTTTAAGAGAGGAGGTAAAGAAATTACAATGACTGGAGGTGAGAAATTAAAGTTAAATGAAGTGAAGAAGTTTCCATTTTTGAAGCTAGTAGACATGGAATATTAGGAAATTAACGCTAGGAGAAAAATAAAAATATATCTATGAATATCTGGTAGGAGGAAATGAAGGGATGTTCTATCAAGAATAAAGTTATTTTAAGGATATTGATGAGCAGAGCGAGAAAAATGAGTGGTAATTGTCATAATGATGATCTACATATTTAAAAAATGTAAAGATATGAAGTTGAGAATTTTCATAATGACCAGTGATGATAAACAAGAAAGATGTTTAAAATAATAGTGAAGTATAGGAAGGAATGTTGCAAGAAATTTTATAAGGATATCTTGAGAAGGATTGTGTACATATTGACAAAATAAGTGAGAGTCAATTAATAGAGGTTGTACCTGACTGATTTGCACTCATTGTTTCATGAGTAGGACTTCCCATAACGTTAAAAGAGGTTATTTCCACATAACACCTCACAGTTAATTTTTTCATGGAAAATGATGGTAGTAGTGTTTCCAACTGTTTCAAAATCTACTATTTAATGAGAAAGAGTCTCTTGTCCAACTTGGAAAAGGGTGAATTTACGATAAAGCAATCAAGTGGTATTGAGATAGGAACTTGAGGATATAAGAAAATATCTTTTTGGATGAAAATGATAATGGTTAAGTGATGTATGTATAAGTCAACATGGATCAACAAACCCTCATGCAAGTAAATTAAGCATGATATAAAATTAAAACATGATGACCTAGTGTTTATATGCAATTGCATATAGCGATATTGGAATCGGTAAGCCAAAGGGTAAATGGATGTAAAACCAAGGGATTTTAATTTTGAGATAGATGATTTAAATAATGATTATATAACTAGTAATATCTTAACAATGAATTTCACTAGAATTTCCTTGGGGAAGGAAGAATATATGATGAGAGATTAAGACTCAAGATGATGAGGCTCATGTGAAATTTAACAATGTACTTAGATGATTATACCTATGGTGCAAAGGGTCAACTTCCTAGTTGAAAGAAGTGGAAATGATTATTGAAAAAGTAATTAGTATCTTGATGAAAACATAACACTAATAACACTTATGAGATAACAAAGATCCTAGATGGATGTTGAATAATCTTAGTTCATAGTTGAATGTTTGTAAAGTAATGAGATTGAGATTTTTTTTTATTTTTGATTTATTTTTTTTATTTTTTTTTATTTTTTAATTTTAATTTTAATTAATTAATTAATTTATTTTTTTCTCTGATGAATCATGATAATAATGCTTATAGAGTATTATTCTATAAGTATTGAGATGTTTTCATATTGATGATGTTTCATGATATGATGGTATGAGGGTGATCATGCACATGTGGTTCATATTTATATAGTTGTTACAATAGTGATGATGTATCCTTATGACGATGATGATATGCATAGGCATTATGTCGAGGTGAATTGACATATTCATTTACTACGCGATGATATGCATGGGAATTATGATGTTACAATATGATGTTTGTTGACATGTGGTTCATTTATTATGTGAAGTCATGATATGTCCTCGATGAAAATATGTTAATGTTATAACTTATGATGGTATTTCATGAGGTGAAGCATGTGATAGTTGTGTACAAATTTATGACATGCATGAGCATACAGTTCGTTATCATTCATAATGTTGCGATTAACAATGATGAATGTTCTCATGATGACATGCAAGACTTGACATGTGGATTATTTTCTATGGTACTATGATGGTATGGCTAATGCATTGGTTGCATGTTGAGGTGTGATGATTCACAGGGCTCCACAAATGGGCCGAGAGGGCCGGTTATTTGATGATCTTGTGCGAGCCCATACGCACGAGGGAGAATAAGTAACACCATATGTGTTGGGGACAAACTCAATCAACACCACATATGCCAGTGGTTCCTTTGTCTTGTGTAGCTCTTAATGGATAGCTCTTGTAGGGCTACAGGACCATCTTGAGGAGGCTAAGTGCCTGATGTTCTAGGCTAGGTGCCTGTTATTGGATTGGGATACCAAATTCTGGTGGGGGTGTAAGGACTTCGATGCCTGGGGCTGTGCGCCTTAGTAGTTGTGGAGGGAGTGGGCTAGCCTTGCGAGATGCCCAGAGTCATTGAGTACCATACCGGATGCCTGTGTTGGGGCAGATGAGGTCTGAGTCAGGGGCGAGCCTTGGGGCCAGCCTTGGACTTGGATACAGTCCGGGTTAGGCTTATGCCTGGTGCCGAAAGTGGGAAACATGACAGAGATTCCTTGGGATTTCCTAGGTGTTGTGAAACTTTCGATGCCTGCTGGTTATACTAGTTCAATAGAGGGTGTCAACAACATGAAGTAATAAATAAAAAATAAAATGTTAATAAAAAAATAATAAATTATTAAAAAAGATAAATAAAAAATAATAATAATAATAAAAATAATAAATAATAAATAATACAAGAAAATAAATAATAAACAATGAATAAAATAAGAATAATAAAAAAATAAAATATTAATAAATAATAAATAACCATACTAAAGCTCTAAACAAAAATAAATAGAAATAGAACAAGAAAACATTAAAATAATCAGTAAAGCTATCAAAAAGAAATAAAGCAAGAAAGCAATACAATTGCATGTAGACACATGGAGTGTGTGCATGTGGTTCCCCTTCCAATGTTTGTTCTATATATTTGATGGTGAAGAAGATGGGAGGCATTCCATCATTCCAAGATCATTCATTCTCTTGGGAGAATAGTGTTCTAAGACAGAGGAGTCACTGGCAGTAATACATTGATTGAGGCTCGGGGGTGGCTAGTGTAGCAAGTCCTTGCGCAATTGAGCCTACGGTTGGGTGGAGATTCGTTCCCAAAACCTTGTTGCAGTAAGTAGACTTCAACCATAGGTAAGTGCTACTTATAGTTTGAACTTGATGTTAATTAGTTGATTAATTACATATTTATTTTGGGCTGTTAAATGTTGTGATAGGAATCCAATGGTTACAATCTTTGTGTACGCTAGCTTTTAATTTTCAATAACTTTATTTAATTTTTATTTTGGAAGGAAAAGAAGTTGAATTAAGGGGTATTGCAAGGAAAACATGAAAGATAATTAACTCTAATGGCATGACAAATCTTCTAAATAAATAACAATGGGACGTAGTAGCATAATTATGTTTACTAGAGGTTCAAAAAGTGAAATAATCTATTTCTACAGATCTCCAAAAAGTATTGGACAATCAGTATAAGATTCAAGTAGTGGAAGATCACATCGAGCATCAACAACAAGTTCTCCAACTCAATGAATTTAGGCTTCTATGATCCATATCAATTTTGAGAAGAATCTTCGGCGAAAATCACATAGAGATATTTTAGTCGACGCGTTTCGAACCAACTAGTGTGGTTCATCGTCAGGAAAAGTTGAATGAGTAGATCTTGCTATGCATTATAAATAGATCGGGCAAAATATCCCATGACCAAATTTCCAGATCAGGTAACGACTAAAATGATAACAACTAGATTTGATCAGGAAACGACTAGCTTTTCTATGAAGAGCATAATTTATTTAAATAAGTAAAATCAGTTATTAATTTCCTTATTAAAATAAACATAAATGGAAAATTTTATAATTATAAATATATGTTAGAATAAGCGAGTTAATATATTATAATCATAAATTAATTCAAGTAATAGAAATTAGTTAATTATATTTTAAATCAAATATAAGTTAAAGGGACATTTAATTCTTAATTTAAATTAAGTAAATACATGAATAAATTAATTAGTTATCAAATAGTTAATAAATATTAGTTAGTTGTATAAGTTAAAATAGAATAATCTATAAATAGTTAATTCTATTTTAAATATAAGCTAAAAGGACATATATTTTTATGAATATATATTAAAATAAAAGGATTAGTTTCAAATTCATAGTCAAAATATTAGAGAAATTACAATATTAATTAATAGTTTATTAAGGGTAAAAATAGTTAAAAAGAAATATATATATATATATATAAAATAAAACTAAAGTCAAAAATAAATATTAGAGAATTCAAGTATTAGAAAAAATACTTCAGTTCAAGCTGGACTCTGGAGACATTCTTGTCAGTTTTGATGTTGTCTCACTCTACATGTGCATCCCTATAAATGAGGCCATGGAATTAATCAACTGTCTAACTGGTCTTGATATCGCTCAGTTAGTTGAGATTTGTCTCACTTCGAGCTTTTCTAGTCTTGAAGGTGAGTTCTTTGAGAAAACTTGTGGAGTTACCATGGGCTCACCCCTATCCCTTGTTGTTGCTAATATTTTTATGGAGGATTTTGAATCCAAGGCTCTAAACTCAGCCTGTCTCCTGCCCAAGCTTTGGAAGCGATATGTGGATGACACTAATGTCATCTGGTCTCACAGCCGAGAGGAGTTAGATCTCTTCTTTGATCATCTCAATAATCAATCCTCGACCATCAAGTTCACTAAGGAACAAGAAGTCAATGGTTGCCTCTCGTTCCTTGATATCCTTATCTCTATGAATGAGGATGGTTCACTCTCCCACCGAGTGTTTCGCAAGAAAACTCATATGGAGCAATATCTTCATGTTAGTTCCCACCATTTCCTAGCCCAGAAGTTGGGGGTTCTCAACACCCTAGCGACTCGTGCCTTAAGAACCTCTGATGAAAGGAGCTTCAAGGAGGAGGAGTCCCATCTCCTTAATGTCTTTGTTAAGAACAATTATAGCAGACATTTGGGACAAAAGGCTTTCCTCCAAGCAACTAAGAATTTGTTATCCACAAGAGAACCTAAGGAACAGATTCTTGGTGTCCATCTTCCATATGTTCAAGGCACCACGGATAGGACTGCGAGGATTCTTAAGAAGGATAATGTCCCTGCAACCTTTAGACCTCTTAGCACTGTTTGTAAGTCCCTCAGATCTGTGAAGGATCCTATTGACCCCAAGGACATGAAAGGTATTTATATTATTCCTTGTTCTTCTTGGTCCCCCTACATCGGTGAGACCGGTCGCTCCATTAACCAAGGGATTAGTGAGCATGTAGCTGACCTCAAGCATATGAGAACCAAGTCTTGTGCTTTAGTAGAGCATGTGGATAAAACCAATCATCATGTATGCATCCAAGAAGCTAGTGTGATTGGTAGAGTGTCGCAATTCCATCAGTAGAAATTTAGGGAAGCCTTTGAGATTGAAAAAATGTCGAACAATCTCAATAGAGACGATTGCTGGTAGATCAGTGGTTGATGGGTCCTAGCCCTCTCCTCCTAGTCATTTTCTCCCTTAAGTATTTTTTTTTTTTGTAAGTATGGTAATTTTTTCTAATACTTGAATTCTATAATTTTATTTAAACTCTTGACTTTAAATTATATAATATTTTAATTTATTTTATTTTTAATTGATTATTTATTTATTATTTTATTATTATTATATTATTATTTTATTTATTATAATTATTATGATTTTTTTTTTTTTAACAAAGTCGATTGCTATATTAGTGGCTGAAAAAAGAAGGGGAGTCCAGGCTCCTGAGGTACATTAGTTGTCGGTGACAGCTTGGATCAAGAGATTTACAAAATGGAGATGTCTCCTTGATCCTTTTTCTACTACTTCTACATCTATCGGTAACTAGGCTACTATAGATTCTTACATATTGGGACATCCAAAATTGACACTTGCAAAACATATTAATCTATGAGTATGTGGCTGATTTGCCTTGCAGTGGATTCCTCTGGTTGTTGATCCACTCCATCCTGTTTGGCACTTGAGGAGCTAGTGGCTATGTTGTTTTTCTTTTCCATCATATACTGCAGGATGGAAATCGATTCTTCCGTGCGGCGGCATCAATTTGAGAGCTGACTGAACTGTTCATGGAGAGAGGCAACCCTGTGGAGGAAGAGATCTATTTCAGCTCTGTATTTCTCATTCAAAATACGGCTCTGATCTTCAATCCTCGGTTCTCTAATATAATATATATTAAACTCTTTGACTTTAAATTAATAATTAAATTTTATTTTATATTTTTTATTTTTTTATTTTTTATTTAGTATTTTATTTATATTTAATAGTGTAATTTTTTCTAATACTTGAATTCCTCTAATAATTGTTTTGACTATTTAATTGTAATTAATTTTATTTTTATTTAGTTTTATTTTTCTTCATATATATATATTGATTAAAAACTATTTTACCCTAATACATTAATTAATGTGTAATTTCTCTATATTTTATATAGCGGATACTCTTTCTCTGAATAATAAAACTAATCTATATTTTAATATATATTCATAAAAATATGTCCTTTTAGCTTATATTTAAAATAGAATTAACTATTTATAGATTATTCTATTTTTAACTTATACAACTAACTAATATTTATAAACTATTTGATAACTAATTAATTTATTCATTTATTTACTTAATTTAAATTAAGAATTAAATGTCCCTTTAACTTATATTTGATTTAAAATATAATTAACTAATTTGTATTACTGAAATAATATGATGTTAATATATTAACTCGCTTATTCTAACATATATTTATAATTATAAAATTGTCCATTTATGTTTATTTTAATAAGGAAATTAATAACTAATTTTACTTATTTAAATAAATTATGCCCTTTATAGTCCAGCTAGCTGTTTCCTAGTCAAATCTAGCTGTTATCATTTTAGCCGTTACCTGATCTGGAAATTTGGTCATGGGATATTCTGCCCAATCTATTTATAATGCATAGCAAGATCTGCTCATTCAACTTGTCCTGACGATGAACCACACTAGTTGGTTCAAAACGCGTCTACTAAAATATCTCTATGTGATTTTCACCGAAGATTCTTCTCAAAAGTTCTCCAACTCTTAAAGGATAATCTCAATTTGGCACAAAATCGAATGAAATAACGAACATATCAACATCACAATGAAAAAAGTTTTGATGTAAGTGACTGGGTATTTCTATGACGACAACCATACAAACAAATGTCCCTCAAGCAAGCTAAAAAGGATAATAAATTAGCACCAAAGTATTATGGTCTACAAGGTGTTGCAAAATATTGGTACTATGGCATACACATTGGAGCTTCCTGCATCTTCTCGAGTGCACCCAACTTTCCATGTTTTATTCTTAAAGAAGATTATAGGTGACAAGCTCCCAGTTCAAACAATATTGCTAGAATTTGATGAGGAAGGAAAAATCATATTGGAACTTGAAGTAGTCACAGAAACAAGAACTCGACAACTAAAAAATTGATTAATTTTAGAGTATCTTATCAAGCGGAAGAAATTACTCGCTGAAGATTCCACATGGTAGGATGAGAAGCATCCATAACTACTCAATCGTCGAGGATAACAATTTTTTGAAGGAGAGGGGCATGTTAGGTTCCTATAATACTAGTGTATTCCCCCACTATTATTGTCATTGTAGCCCCTTATTATTATTGTTGTGCCCTTGTTGTCCCCATATTGTTATTATTGTGCCCTATAGAAGCCCGCTATTGTTATTGTTGTGCCCTTACATTATTATTACTATGTCAGCTCTGATTATATTGTGACCCCTTAGACTCCTATATATAGAAAGGAGGTTTTGTCATTTGTATCATCCAAGAATTGTTGGATTGTGTAATGTAAATGAGGTTGTCCCCTCGAAGAGGCTTATTTTGAAGTTAGTGATCTATCTCTTCTTCTATTTTGTGAGCTAGTTGCATAACAATTGGTATCAGAGATTTGGATTCTAGGGTTTTGCTGATTCAAATAGGTCATCGTGGAATTTTCGTTATAGTTTCTTTTTCTACGAAGCTTCAGAAACTTAAATTGAAACTCATTTGAGCATAAATCTTGGTGAAACTTGTGTATGAATTTCAGATCTTGTCTCACTGTATTTTCAGAGATATGATTTGAGGAAGTTAAGGTTTTTGTAGGCTCCAAAATTCGATTTCAAACACGAGACCTTGGGAAAATCCTCATAACTTTCTCTTTGAGCATCACCATAACTTTCTCTCTGAGCATCAGATTCAAAGGCACATAAATTCATGTTTTTGTTCAAAGGAATTCAACCTTTTGTCAGCTACTTTGTGATGTCTCTTGACTCATTTCTGTCGGCTATACCCGATTTGTCAAGTTATTCTTAGTATAACATCAATTACTTGGTCCTTTACTCATGTCAGTTAGGATGGTTCCCGTTGACTTCTTTCTTGTGGATCTATTCTCATCGACTCCAACAAATTTCTCTAAGAGTAGACCTAGAGTCGCACCCTAACCCTATTTACATCATTGATAGTGACGTTATGCTCAACATCGATCAATATCATTGGTCTTTGACTAAGTAGTTTACTTTGTGTTCGATGTCAGCTTACATTATCACACATTGGGATTCATGCAATACCTTGGTTTCCATTTGAACCTATTGGTGGATTCCTCGCTTTTATGTCATCTTTTTTATTGGTTGGTTCAAAGGATTTCCTTCGTGCGCTTACCACATTTTGTGCATGCCAAAAATGTACTTTGGGGTGGTTACTTCATCTTTATTTGTTCAAGTCCTTCCAAATTATTGGCGTGAAAGTTACGCTCGCGCTGGTTGATGTGGGATGCCTTAATTCATTCCTTCCAACATATCTTTTCCCATCGACTCCATTTCATTGCTATGGGAACAAGGTATAGAGTTATTTTCAAGGCCTTATGGTTTGCAGTCATTAGTGGAAAACTCCTTCACTATCAAAAATGAGAATACATCAATGTCTCCTGATTGACACAATCTTTCAAGTGTTCGACTCAACACTTCTATTCACACTTGTTACATTGTACTAGGGTACCTTGGCACTCATTATCATTATTAGTGAGTTGTCTCGCATTTGTTAATGATATACATCAATGAATGGTAATCAAATGATTTCGCACATGGTCGACTTCAACTCATTTATTTCCATAGTGTAGAAATGTACCATCTGTGGTCAGTGAAGACCTCAGGTTCTGTCAGCACCTTGGATCACTTGACAATTCCTCCAACTTTCTGCTAGTGACAGCTCTCAATTTTATATGCTGTACACTCTTTTAACATCATCTTATATGATGGCACCCAAGTTTATGCTGTACCATTACTCCACTTACATGACTTGGTACTTTTATGAAGTTCAATTCTACAACATATTTGTTCATACATCCTCCTATATGATACTGAGACATAGTTATGTTGTGTTCTTTCACGACTATGATCTGATGATTGATCCTCTATGTATTCTTCAACTTTACACATGTATACATTTTGGATATGCATTATACTTGGTCCATATACATTCTTTATTACTTCTGAGCATGGGTATGCCCACCTTAGACATGAGTTTTCTTTCTGACTCCTTGCATTTTATTTTTCTCCTTCGAAAGTTTGGCCTAATTATGCCAATATCTCTTTCAATGATATGATGTTTTGAGCCTTTTACACCAAATTAATTGATGCCACCCAAACTATTAGAATTCCCCAATCCATTCAAGAAAAGCATGCATATTAGATGTGGTTTGGAATTTACCACAATCATCCTTATATTCACCCAAAGGTCATTGATAAACACACCTTCCAAATGCATTTACTGCCCTACTATATGATAGAGGAAGAATTTCATAGATAAGTTATGTCATGGCCAGGTATTCAACACATGGATATTACTGTAGGTACTTATTATTCACTCAATGACCTAATGCCTTGAAAATTTTCTTCTACTTCTCTATCATCATCTTGGAAGTGTTCATCTGCACCTGAATCTAAATTTTAACCTTTGGTAAAAAGGATTCATACTTTCTTATCCTCTATTGGTACCTCTGTCTCTAGCGTTGAATCTTTGGTAACTACCCCTATTGTGACCACTTCTGTTCTTGATGCTATACTTTTCCATGGAAAATATTTTAAGCCTAGAGCCCTTCCTTTTGATTCTATGGCCACTTCGGCTTTTGCACCACCCACTGTTTTTGATGTTATCTTGTTATCTTTCCACCTGTTTACCTTTAAAATTTAGAACTTTCCTTAGCCCTTGCCTCCAAGTCACTAGCCATTATTAAGTCAAAACACTCTTCCTCACTTTCGAATCCTTCCAACATAGTACACATCCTTGACGATATACCTATAGAGCCTATTCGACCTACCCCTATTATTGAAGAGAATATTGTTCCTCCACCAACTACATTTACTCCACACAACCCTACTTATTCACTGCAATCCCCTACACCCTCTAATACCATTTATGATGTTCCATCACAAGATTTTGATCCAGAAGAGACCACTGAGATTCTACATGACCTTGAGTTTGTGGGTGACATGGAGATAATTTCAGAGCCAAAAAATGCAAGGGAACAAGAGAAATTTTTGGAGACAAGATCCTTGCTACATGTGCAACCTCGTTTTGCATCGTAATCAGGGACAAGCAACACTATTTTTCCCGCAGACCTCTCTAATTTTGTTTGGGACTGAAGTCACTGTAAGGAAGTTTTGCACCTGTGTGCTAAAACTCCATATATTTTTCCCTTGCTTCCTCCTGAGGTGCTTTCCAAAGTATGTGAATTTTTTCATCAGGAAAAAGAAAAAGTGTTGAAGACCTCACAACAAGCTCACTCTAAGAAATCTGTCATAAGTGGATAGCCACATGAGCAACAATAAAAACAACTCCTTCGAGTCACAAAAAAGCGTGATCATTTGTGTGTGCAGAATGACCAAATTCAGCAGTAGATTGAGACTATCAATGGTAAACTTCAACAAATGTGGCCAATAGTTACGGATCATGCTTCTAGTGCACCAAAATATATTTCTTCCTATGAGCCTATGCAATGCATTGAATTTATTAAAATCACTTGGATAAAATTGGTAGTTGCAAATAAATATTTACATCGCACTGTTTTTGAGTTGTGTAGTAAGAATCTTGATCTGATAGAACAATTTAATCAACATCTTGATCAAATCATAGAGCAAGAGTCCACACTTAGAGTTGTTCTTCAACAATAGACAAAAGACTCCCAAGAAATTTTGTGTCAAGTACAAGTGTGGATTGGGTTGCTATCTAAGCGCAAACAACCACTCTATTTGTTGTGATAATAGAGAAAAAAGTTAATAGAACAAGCTCATGCCACTGCGAACGTCATCCAAAAGAATAGGTTCTTCAACCAATATGAAGAGATAGATAATAAGATTCTTGCCTCAGAGGACGAATCCCACAAGGCCAAATCTATTATACGATATATTATGCCTGTAGTTTAAGAAAAGTATTTTCAACTTTGTAAGCTTAATATTATTGTAGATTAACAATGGGAAGCCTTGATTCCAACACGTCCAAAGAATCCTGATGCAAAGATAACCTAATAGCTCATTTGAGAAAGCCTCTACTTTAACCAAGAAGTGGAAAGATAAATTGCACATGTATAGCTCCTTTTGCCACAATTTTTCTGAGATTGTTCCAAAGTTGGGTCCTTCATTTGAAGGAGGAGCATCTTTACAAGCACAAGAGGCATTAGCATAATTTGATTAGTCACAAGAAGGACCAAGAACACAAGAAAAGGGTTGACTCAAGGGTGATTCAATAGACTATGGCGGGGGTTTGTTGGGTCGTTCATTTTTGTGATAAATTTTGGAAGAAAATAGCTGCAAAAATAGGAAGCACAAGCTAGAAAAGAAAATGGTTAAACTAGACGGAAAGTAGCACCAAAAACGAAGAAAGTGACAAGCAAGAAACATTAAGTAGTTATATTGGAACTTGTCAAAGCTAGGAAAGAAGGATTGAGTCGCTAGGGTTGAAGGGATCAAGGATATGTGGACAAAGTGGAGATAGATCTCAACAATTTGGTTAAATTGGACCATATCAAGTGAGCATAGACAATATCCAAGAGGTTGAAAACTATATATAAATGCACAGAGCAAGCTATGAAGAGAGAGTTCAAAAGAAGGTCGTTATGCTGCTGGAACACCAACCTACTTTCTGCAAAGATATTATGTTATAATTTTGTCATAATTATGAGTTTATAAAGAGAGTTTTAGGAGGAGTTCTGAACAAATTCCTTTAATTCCTTATGGATCTATATTTGTAATGGATTGAAACCAATTTGACTATATATATATTATATAGATGTATTTGATATATTGTTGCATATATATATATATATATATATATATATATATATATATATATATATATATTATATATATATATATAATATATATTATATATATATAATATTTATATTATATTATATATTATATATTAGATATATATATAATAGATGTATACATTAGTGTATTTGCATGGAGTTTATATATTCATTTGTGGATGATGTAATTTGTATGACATGTATCCTTTAATTATTACTTATTATTTTATTTTATTTATTATTTATTATTTTTTATATTAAATCTTGTGTTATATTCCCTGTTATACATATATTTACATTTTCTTAAGAGTTATTTAGTATATTTGTGGATGTTTATGTTTTTAATGTGTATTTGAATTAAGGAAATGAATCCTATCACTTCCTTAAGCCACAAAACACCACTTATAAGTTTTGAAACACCTTAGTTGAGACATTCTTCCCTTCTGGAAGATTGAAAATACCAGTAACATGATAGACTACCCCAGTCCCTTTGTTGGCACCTTATGGTCAAACCCTGTGGTAATTACAATAAAAATTTTCACCAACAACAACCATAACAACTACAGTGGATAGTGAGTGTTGAAGAGGAGGATACCATAGGTGATGTCTATAAGAGAGTGCAACTATGTATCACTAATTTGGTATAACAAAAGCTTCAAATATTTTCCCTCATTTTCTTGTTATTTCATTGATATTTGCATGATAGATTATGGATGTATTTGCATATGTATGTGATAACTATCATTGCAGGGAAAATAGTTTTTTTTTTTTGGTCTCTTTATCTTGTGCAAGTATTTAGGAGGTGTGATAGGATTTCGGATATTCAAGAGATCTCCCTCAATCTAGCTATACCAATCAAAGGATTTTCTATTGATAGAATATGTATAACCCTTCAACCTCCTTGTGATTACTACTTTAAATGTGCATGTTTGGGATTGGATTGAGTTGTGTTGCACTTGATTACTACACTGTCCATCTGGGTAGGTCTTGCACAAACCTTCTTAATTTAAAGTATCTTGCTACCGCAAGCAAAATATATCCTTAAACAAATATGTCCTTTCCGAGATAATTATCCTTCCAAGGTTTCAACCTTCCCCAAGGAAACCCAAGGAGAATTGTTTTCCCTAATATTCCTAGGAATTTACATGGCTCACAATGTCACATGGTTACCATGGATCACTAGCTCACACCCTACGTCCACTAGCAAGAATGATAAAATGGTTCAAATGGTGGCTTTCTCACTATGCCCAAACTTCATATATGCATGCCTATATTTTGACACATAACACTCAAGGAACTAGTCTCCCACCACTTAGCAACTCTCTCATCACTTAGGAAGTTAGGATAAATTATGAAAATAAGACTTAGGTCTTAGGATTATAATATTATATTCCTTTGTTTAGCCCCTTTCCTTATGAACTTATCCCCATTTCCCTTTCGTGGAGTCCCAACCCCATACTTTCCTATTTAACTTGGTATGTACCCACAATGTATTATGTGTGTGTGTGTGTGTGTGTGTTTGTTCTTACTACATACAATGTTGGAGTCATTGACCTTTTAACATATAATCTCTTTGGCCCAATATCAAACAATCATTCCAACGTAAAGCAAACATACACAACCACTATGACTCAAAGCAAACATGTATAAGCGTTGTCACAAAAAACTCATACTAGCTCACTAAACTATATAACATATGTACATATCCAATAAAACTTGGGGTCAAAATAGGCTATTATATAACTTAGCGTAAAAATATGTAAATAAAACTACAACAGAAAAATACCCAATGCAATTTGAAAACATGGTTGAATTTTGATGGATTCCTTACAAAAGTACACCATCAAGGTATCTTCATGTCTCAAATTCATTCAAAGTTATTAAATTTGAGCTCAATACCCAACGAAGTCCCTGTTTATCATACATGATCATTTGTTCTTCTTTGTTCATGTGTCCCTTTCTACTTTGAAAATGGGAGGAGATTTAGGTAGTTCAATCCCATCGCATGGATTGCACTTGCAATGTGCCGAAGAGCGTAACATGATCAAAGAGAAGTGGCCAAATAAGAGAAAATTCAAATCATGAAACAATGAACATCTAGTTATTGCATCTCATGCTCATTTGAGTCACCTAAGTCAGAAAAAATGCATCACTTTATTCTTCTCTTTAGCATTTATTGAATTTATGGAAGAAAATTAGTATTTCCAATGGAGGAAAATGTAAATAATAATTTATAATGTGTTAGTTTGGTATTTTATATAATTTTGACAAGTGCATGTTGTTCTTTATAAGAAAATACCAAGTGTGTTATTATTATTTTTGGTAAGCTAGTTAATTTTATATTAATATGGCACAAAAAATATTACATGCAACAAAGATTGTGGCTTGGGGACACCAACCACAATAGTCATATATGATCATAATGTTTATCTAAAGTCAACAAACACTATATTTCCATGAAGCTAAAATATGAAAAAGAAAATAACTATTGTAAAAAACATAAGCAGAGGGTGGTTGTCTAATAACGGATGAGGTTTACAATATCATTCCTATTGAAAAACCAAGTGAGTAAATAACATTAGCTTAACTATCGACCATGCTCTTACTTCTAGAAGAATTACTTTGGGCACTGCTCCACTTGATTCTCATCCATAATGATGAGATTAGTTTGTATTTCCTCAAAAGCACGGGAGTAATCTCTTTTCCTCATATGGCTCTCATCACTCCATGAACTATCATTTGAATTTGCCTAAACAAGCGATAAATAAACTAATATGCAATCCAGATTTACACACCCTAACAATCATTAATTTGCATGCTTTCCTATGAATGTCTCCTCACCATATAGATATACACATCACATCCTATACATTATTATTATTTTCCTTTCTCAATCTTCTATTTTCAAAAAAAAAAAAATAAAATAATTCCAATTTTAGTTATAATTAAAATATACATATATAAAACATTAAAATTGATATATTTTAAAATAATGAGTATAATGGATACGGAGTGTCCTATAATGCGACTTTTTGGAGATTCTAGTGACGGAATCCGGCGGAAGAAATGAGGTTAAATCTTGATTTGTCCTGATAATGAGTCTAGGTTTAGACTCGAAACGTCGACAACAAAAAATGAAAACTGTGGAAAATCCGAACTCCATTCAAAAAGTTAAAATGGTTTTTTAACTGCATATTTGGATTCAGCGCCCTGGAAAACCCCTGGGAGCCATTGATTGTGCAGAAACTAGCTATCAAACTTGGGATTCCAATGAAGTGCTGCTGGATTTTGACCGGAAAAATCCGCCGGAAAGACTTTCAAAAAGTCGTGTTATAGACTACTGCATAGGATACACAACCACTCTCTATTTTTTAAGTAATGATTATCATAAAATATTCTAATTCTATTTTTCTCAAGGCAATAAGGGTAATGTAATATACAACTCTATTTTTTAAAGTAACGATTATAAAAAAATATTATATCTTTATGATAATTA
>APFE030672580.1:312844-324747 GCA_000404065.3 Pinus taeda
TATTAAATTTAAATTACATATTTACTAAAGGCCCTAGGGATGTGGCTTGTTGGCTAGAAAACATATTTTTAAAGCATTCGTGTTACTGTGTAGGTCACAGGTTCAAATCTCATCTTACCTTTGCCTCATGCTTAGGGGTGGTGCAGTTGCACCTAGAGGTTATACTGGCTGCCATCGGGGATCGACCCAGTGTCACGCGAGTACGAGTGCCATCGTGTTACCGATTCTGCTAGTCACAAAAAATAAACAAATTACATATTTACTAGGTCATCTAACTCGAGGACATGGGACATGTAAGACACAAAAATGTGAGTGTCCGACACATGACATGACGACCTCTTGAAACAAGACATGGAGGACATATTACATATTATATATTAAAAATATAAAAAATAGTGAATCACATAAAATATGAAATATATAAAAAAGCTAGTGACGATGATACAAATTAAATACACAACTAATGCATATAACAAAAATAGCATTGAGTGCAAATACAATCCATCTCTGAACCAAAAGTACATCAACAAAGAGGCTCTAAATGACTTGTACAGTCCAAAACAATCATGCTACAACAAATAACTAGTACTATATATTAGAAAAATCATCACCTATATTTGGATCCTCATCATCAACATCACCCTCTAAGCATTGAAATAAGATAGAAATAGTTTAACATGTCAAATCGATATTTTGTTTGAGTGATGGATGCATTTTTACTATGGTCATGATAAAGGAGTTCAACAATCAACTCCACCAACATCAAGGTGCATAAAGGGTTTGATCCTCTTAATTAAATGCTAGTTCGATAGCCTCATACATGACAAAATGCAATAGAAATGTTTTAATCCCGCCTAATCCCAAAATCTTGAAAATTGTTAAGTCTGCTAGATTTTGAATGAGATATAAAATTCTACTTTCTCCATATGAAATCCAATGAGGTTGAAATCACTCTCAAAAAATCCTGACTCATTTCATGGTAATGTTAAAAATTTAAGTAAAACCATAAAAATGAAATATAATATTACCATTAATAGCATTAGTAGCGCTTGGAAAAATCCGCTTCCCAACACTTGGAATCCCTTCTCACATTGCTTAATTACTCTTAGCTGCACTTCAAAATCTTCAAGAGCTCCAAAATTGTAATTGAATTGCTTAAGAACGAGGCAATAATTTCTTTTAGGATGTTTATTTCAGAGGACATGTGTCCAAATTTCAAGACACCAATAGGGCTCATGTCCAACATGAGCCAAATTTGTATCCTACAAATAAGACACGAGTCAAACTCGTATCAGGCACATGTCAGACTCGAATCATGTCAGACACACATGATTCACGACATGTGGGGGAGGGACATGTCTTGAGACTTAACATATTTATTATCTCTTTTATTTTTAAATTTACAAATTATATAAATTTCTAAATTTGTTAATTTAAAATTACTGTATTTTAACTCAATTTTTATTAATTAAGTGTAGCCTAATAAATTGGCAAAAGTGGCCTAAAAATTAATTAATATTGAAAATTTATTATTAAATTATATGTCATATTTTCCTATTATTTTATTATCTTCACTCATTATAAAACACAAATGACGTCAAAAACAATTCTCTAAAATAAAATAAATTAAAATATCAAACGTATTCACCTTTTATAATAACATATTCTTTCACCTTAAAAACAATTGTGAGCTAGTAGATATTAATCATATTATTACTGGTATAACCACATTCATAAATGTGGTTGATAAATGCTAATAAACCCATATCAAGCACATATATCAATTATCAATAAGATTTAATAGTTATTACTCAAATAATAATAAATAATAAGAACCATATTATAATAATTAAATATTATGGTATACTGATTATATTGAATAATAATAATAATAATTAATTAAATAATAATAATAATTATAATTAATATAATATAATTATATATTACTAATATATCAATATAAATAATAATTAATATAATAATATAATAATAATATATTATAAATCATATTATTATGGTATATACCACATTCATAATGTGGTTGATAAAAATGCTATAAAACCTATCAAGCACATATTCAATTTCATAATATTAGAATTAATGTTATTATCAATAATATATAATATAAGAACCATATTAATAATAATTAATTTATGTTATTACTATTAATATTAAATAATAATAATAATAATTAATATTAATAAATAATATTATATAATATATAATAATTAAAAAAAAAAAAAAAAAATATTAATTACTAATATATTTCAATACTAATAATAATTAATAATAATAATTAATAATAAATAAATAAATAAAGAAATAACAACACTTATATTAATAATCATTTAATAAATTATATTAATAATCATTTAATACATAATAATGAAGAGATTATGAAATAAACATTTAATAAAAATCAAACAACAATTGAAATGTGGTTGAAATGAAATTCAACTTTAAACTCTCCACTAGAACACAGTTATTAAACACTATCCTTTTCCAAAACACACCGAGAGTGATGAAAAAAGATGCACCAATTCAAATCAACAGGATAATGATCACGACCATTCACACTTGCCAACCAATCCCTTCTCGCACTATGTTACATTTTTGCAAAATGTTGAAATGAAAAAAGTGATGAAATCCACAAACCATCTATTGATTTCACTCTTGATATAGATGTAAATGTTAGACCTTGCCTTTCTCTGTCTCCAATATCTACAGTGCCTCATTGCAAGGGAATAATATTAAAATTGAGGGATAAATATTATAAACCCTAAAATAAACATGGTTGACCATGATTTACCATCATTGATTTTCATACTGAGATGATGTTTGTCACAATGCGATGATGGACCATGGTTGACCATGGTTGATTTTCATATTGAGACAATCTTTGGCACATTGTGACATTGGATCATCGTTGATCATGGATGACCATGATTTTAAGCTCAAGGGATTTATATTAAACCCTAGCATTAATATTATAAACCACATGAATAATATTATACCCTAGGATCATGAACCAAATAAACCCAAGGGATTGATATTATAAATTGAAGGGAGTAATAAACCCAAAGGATTGATTCTAAAACCCAAAGGTATTATAAACCCAAGAGAATAATATTAAAACCAAGGGATTAATATTATAAATGCAAGGTATATAAACTCTAAAGGGATTGATACTATGAACCCAAGGGAATAATAAACCCAAAGGAGTGAAAACCCAACAAATTGATAATATAAACCCAAAGGGAATAGTATTAAACCCAATGGATTAATATTATAAACCTAAGGTATATAAATCCTAAGATAAATATTATAAACCCAAGGGATTATATACCCAAGGGAATAATATTAAATCCCAAGGATAAATATTATAAACCTGCGGAATATAAACCCTAGGATAAATATTATAAACCCTAAGATAAACATTTGTCACAATGCGACGTTGGAATATGGTTGACCATGATTGATTTTCATACTGAGACAACATTTGTCACAATGCAATGTTGGACAATGGCTGACCATCGTTGAACATGGTTGATATTCATATTGAGACATTCTTTTTCACAATGTGACGTTGGACCATGGTTGACCATGGATGTCCATGATTGTGACAATGTGAAGTTGGAACACGAGACAGTCTTTGTGTAGTGCCCCACTATAGTTGACTGAGAGTGATATGAAATTAATATTTAGTTAGTCCTAAGGCCCACACTTTATTCTTTGAGGACCTCAGGTTGAGGATCTGGACACACGACTCTATTATTAGTGGTTGTGATGTTTATGTATGTTCTCCATTGATATTATGATGAAGATAACATTAATGGTTATGTATGTTGTTTATTGGTATTATGATGATTGTAGCATTAATGGTTATGCACGTCCTCTATTTATATTAATATGACTGTAGCATAAATAGTTATGTTTGATCTCTATTGAATTTATGATGATGATAGCAGTAAAGGATATGTATGCTCTCTATTGATATGATGATGATGATAACATTGATGGATAGGTATGTTTTCTATTAATGTTACGATGTTGATAGCTTTTGATGGATATATATGTTTCCATTGATGTTATGATGATGATAACCATGATGGATGTGTCCCCTATGTTACCTACTTGCATTAGTTTTAGTTCACAATGAACAATGATGCGAACGACTAGGTGATGTTGATGATGCTATTAGGACAATGACTAACACTAAGAAACTTCGTTACTGATAATTATTGAGTATGGCAGGAAACCACCAGAGGCACTTGAATATGACGAGTTGACAACACCTAGTTTGATGAAAATTTATATTATTTTATCTTTGAAATTCTAAGTCAATTTTGAAACCTGCTATGTATGTTTATCTATATTCTGATGATATGTTAGTGGTTGTAGGCACATATCAGTTTCTTGGCCAAATGACTCACATATGGGTGATGGGGTTGTACAATTGGATGAAACTGCATGGGAAGGGTGGGGCAGTGTCCCTGATCTCACCCACTAGCACTCTCGCCATGACTTGGGCTAGAAAGGTTGAAACATCTTTGCCTTGAAGATCACGATGCCATGAGGGCAGGTCCCAAAGTTGGGTCGCTTATGAAGGATTTTACTGGGGCGCGTGCACCAAGGCAGATTCCTTGATCCCCGACACCATTGGTCTCACTATAGCAGGCAACATAAGAGATGATAGTGCTCTCTGTCGTTGCACCTATAATTTTCCCTCATAGCCATTGAATTCTTGAAGGGCAAGTGGCATGGCACCCTTGGAACTTCAAGGGAATTTCTTGAAGGGCACGACCAACTTGGAACCCTTGGCATCACAAATAAACTATTAGACGTGACACTCTTAGAACTTCAAGGGAAGTTCTTGAAGGGCACGACCAAACTTGGCACCCTTGGAATCATTAAACATAAATAAATAAATAAATAAATATAATCAAGATATGAAAACCATGTAAATTCACATCAAGTGGTAAATAATGATTAGAACCGAGGTAATTAAATCAAGAATAAAACTTGGGTCAAGAGGATGATACGAAGAAATAAATATTTTACCTTAAAAACTCTACCCTTCCCATGTTGGAAAATATTAGGTAAATAACGCAATTTAATTAGGTAAAAAGGGGAAAGAGGGACATAATTGTAAGAATAAATATTAATCATAAAATAGTTAAACTTAATTAAGAGATGAGGATGGTGAATTAAAATAAGATTAATAAATTAAATCTTCGAGAAATTTAGAGAACCTCCATGTGGCAACAACCAACATAAGAATATCCATCTAGGAGATAACTTGAGTTAAATTAGGGAGTAGATAGGGGATCAAATCTTGACTTATCAATTGACTTTAGTAATGAACACAAATCAAGGAGTAAAAGGGGATCAAGAGACAACTAGGAGAAGAAATATGAATCTTGTTGAGGTGAGGAAAATTTTTATTTTTAAATTAAAATTTAAGTAAATAATATTTTGGAGATCCTTGATGAGAGAGGGACACATGGGTGGGTGAATAATCAAACTATTGGATATAAAAAAAATAGTTAATAATGCATGAAATGCCAAGTGTCACCTATGAGGACTTCTATTAAAAAAGGGGCAGACCATGGGAGAAAGGACTTTTTCTTTACCCTATTGTTGGATGGATGAGACTATGTTAGAGTAGTGACTATGAGCTATAGTGAGTTTGGTGAGGTAGAGGACTTAAGAGAGAGGATTCTTGAGCCAAGGAGTGCTCTCCTCTACCAGCTAATACATTCCTCCATTGTACAACCCCATTGCAACTCGGGGGTCCGTGAGGAAGGAGAGTACCCAAAGAGTAGGCTGGGAGGTCAACCGGTGGGTCATTGCATTCAGATTAAGCATGTCGACATTCACACTTGGAGGCAATCGACAACAAAGGAGGGAAAATAGCGGCAAGTCAAGTTTGAATCTCGTCTCCTGGCGAACGGTATCTATGTTGTTATAATATTCTTTGTATAACTTCATTATGGTTTTAGTTAATAACATGTAATTAGATGATATGTTCAATGAAGTGAAATTTAGGAAAGTTTTATATAATGATTAATAATTTTTGAATTCCCAATGCTATTTTCTTATGGTTATATTTTTAGTATTTTAATTTTTTTTTATAGGGTTGGTCCCTACATTTGGTATCAGAGCTATATTGAACCCTTGAGACCTATTGACCCATGCATGCATGACTAGTTTTGTTCAATATCTACTACATTTATGATGTTGCAATTGCTGTTCCAAACCTCAACAATGATGATTTCTGTTTTGCACCCTTAGAAATGTTTGTTTTAATTACCTTAGTAGTCATTGTTGAGTGCTCATGGCGTGTCTCAGTTGAGATAATCGGGTTTTAGGGTGATTTCTACAATTTCTCTGTCATTTTCACAGCATGCATTGTATCCCAAAGCATAAATCTCAACACCCTGAAGTTATTGGCTTGAACATGATTACTTGTCCATGTATTAGCCTTTTTGTGGTTAGATGTTGCTATCAGCTTTGGCAGTGAAAAGAGAAAAACTAATTGTGTATGATTGCGTGTCAGTTAATCATCCTTTAGTTATTGGGCATCACCTTCATGTTCACTAATTTAACGATAAAAATAAGGGGAAAACAATTTATATTGTGAGGGAATTGGTGGGAAATGAGATCTTAGCAAGGAACAGAGAAAATTAGTATATCCAGAGATATTTCTCTGTTTGATATTTATATTTCATTTTCTTTTTGAATATTTATTTAGGTAAATAAAATAAATATCATAAAATTTATCTTTAGAAAAGTAGCCAAAGGAACTTTCAAAGTCTGAGTATTTGTTTATGTAAATAAATAAATATCATAAAATTTGCCCCGGAGAATCCAAATCTCTAAACAAAAAAAAAACACCAGCAACTATGGCTGTGATTTTCTAGGGAAATCAGACTATTTATTTATGTAAATAAAATAAATATCATAAAAATTACTGTGGAGAATCCAAAAGCTAAAAAAAAAAACAACCACTATGTTTGTGCTTTTTCAACGGAAATTTCAAAATCTATCCAAGGGCCTAAGCAAATTCGACCCAACCGTTGGTTGTTGTTGGATCATGGATGTATGAGTAGTCTTTCCCTTTGCTTCATCAATTCATTACTCTTTCCCACAACGTTAATCCACCCTGGGTAAAGCCAAATCAATGACATGTATCGATTTTGCCAATGAGTTGTGCATATGAACCTGAAATCAATTAACAAATGTATAAAGTTCTAGAAACACTCTCCTTAAAAAGTATGTGAGTCGCCTCCAAAGCTTGATCTCTCATGCTAGGAATTCTCCTCCAAGCAATATTTTTGGGTTTTGTTGAGGTCAAATTTTCTCATTTCATTCTAATTTTGGATTGAAATTACTCCTTTAAGATTTTTGAAGGCACCTCGATTTCATCACGTTGTCACTTTTCCATTGGAAACCACTAGTGCTACTCTTGTGCCGTTGAATTTCGTTCCTGCATTCTTTTCTCTCGTATCCCACATCATTCAGACTCTTAAATGGATGGTTTTGATGCCATGCATATTGTGTATGGAAAACTAATAGATTTTGTTTCCAACTGACGATAGTTGCTTCTTATCTCATGGCATCAACTTATTGGGCAAATCAGAAATCGTGCGATGAAAATCTTGCAGATAGAAAATAAATTGAATCAGTTTCACACTCAGAAATCCATAATTATTAATTAATTATGTCAACAATGCTTTGCATATGAGATTTGGGCGATATTTTCGAGATGTGAGTGTAATTATTTGACATAATTTGATTGGTTTGAAGATTCAAATTTCTCGGTGTTTTGGCGCTTAAGATGTGGATTGTCTCAATTATTCGAATTAGGATACAACCACCTGATAAGGTTTGGTGGAAATTCTTTTTATGGTGCAATAGTGTTGTTGCACATCAAGATTGATTTGAACATTTTCTGCAGTCGAATTGATGTTTGTCACAGCCTTATCCTCCAATTCCCAAGATTTGTTCTTAGTGTAGTGATGTAGCCCTAGCAACACCGGAGAATTTCCCTAAAAATGTATTGAATCCCGACAATGGTGTTCTCCCAATTATGTATGCACTACAGAATCCTTGCTAGAAAAAGTTGGTTTTTTTATTATTAAAACTGTAATGGTAGCAAATTGAAAATACATCAATACATCGATACTTCAATTTAATTTTTTTTGTTTATGTCAAAACTTAAAATAATATTATTCAAATACTTTAATGTATAATTATTTATTTATTTATTTTTTAACTCATTTGGGAATTCAATTAGATTTCTGTTACATGTGAAATCTGTTATATTGCACATGACATGATGCGAATAGGTCAAATTTGAAATATGATAGGAATAATACAAACATGCAGATTCCCATTAGTAAAAGAAAAAATTGACATGTAACATGTTTTTCACTTACGACAACAAAAAACATCAAGAGAAGTCTATTCAACAATAAATATTTACCATGAGATAAGATCTCTACGTCTCTGGTCATTGTGGGATTGACAACATCACTCTCACAAGGAACATAACTGTTGGTCGGGACCCTGGATATTTATACTCTCGGCCACCACGAGATGCTCAACCCTTATTAGTGTAGTTGTTACAAGTTATCTTTGAATCTAGCATGCACATTAAAAAAAAAACATTTGTTGAAACCAGTCCTCACAGGATACACGCAATCTGCTATATACAATTCAAACTCAGCACCACATTATGGAGCTATGTACAAGTAAGTAGCCTTTCTCTGCTCTTATGGATGATATACACCTAATGACATTGCCTTTTTCCAGGGTTAAATAAAAATAGTTCCTTATGCCTAGAGCACTCCTATTTTGTGCAGTTGGTATTCCAGTATGTCTCCCACCTTAAAATAATTAATGGCATGGAATTAGAGGTCGCTCAACTACTACTGCTAGAAATTATTTTTCGTTTTATTAGCCATCCATGACTCATACATTGGGAAAAATTGCAATTGAATGGACTTTGGCTGAAAATTAATAAATAAAGAGAGGATTAATGACATGAAATTGCGAAATATATTCATAAATTTACTTTGTCTCTACTTTTCTTTGGATTTTGATTATTGGACAGGATGTTGGTTGACGAATTTCTTTGAAACATAAGCATTGCCATTAAATTCCAAGATCAGTTATCATTAAGCGGAAGAAAAAGATTTGAGAGATCTTGTGTGGCCTCAGAGTTTATTTATTTTAATATTTTATTGAAATCTGTAGAAATAAAGATTTGGGAGTTTTTTTGGGTGGCAGTTGTCTCGGGGTAAATTTAAATATATAAATGTTATAGATTAATATTATATATTATAGGTTAACTATTATATTATTATATTATATGTGTGTTGTGGTAAAAACACAACACCCCCCATTATTGATGCGTCCACTTCGAATAATGGGGACCCTTTCTATAAATTTTTTGGCTAAGCACCTTTTTGGATTTTTATTCTTGATTGCCCTACGCTTTCGTTAATTTTTAGTTTTCTTTGGATTCTTGTTTTGATTGCTTTGTTAGAATCGATTTTTTATAAGCTTCACGTTGACGCTTGTTTCGCCTCATTTGGTCAACTGGTTTGAAAATGTCACTTCTTTGAAGTCTCATCATTTATTTAGCCTGGGTTAAAAATGCATAAAATGTACAATATTGCATTGTGTAAATAAATTTGTCCAATAACGCATTCATTTTAAATATTAACCCGTAGCAAGTTTTTACTAACATTTTTCATTTTTAGTCATGCAGCTAAATTATTAATTATTGGAGTTTTAAGAAACTCACTCTAATTTCCAAATCAAATCCTAAACTTAAAAAACCCAAACATTCAAGTGGCTGTAGTTTATTTTTTATTTTTAATTATTTTTCAAGTGGCTATAGTTTAGATAATTTCACAACTTAATTAAAATTCATTAAAATAAAATCAAAACCAAAATTAAAAAATAATATTAAATATTAATTTAATTAAGTTTAATTAAATTAAACTTTAATATAAAAAATAAATAAAAAATATATATCGCATCGGGAGTTTATGCGATATCGCATCGCAAGCTTTATTCGCAACACATTTTCAAAACCCCCGATATACCCCTTGAGCTACCCCCGACGCGAGTTGCCGATAAGCAAAAGGCAACAAGGCATTGACCAAGTCTTATTAAAACTTTGATTGCATCGGAACTTATATGTATGCGAAACAAGTTTATTAACTCGTCCATCCTCTCATGCCGATAGCGAAAAGGGATAAAAACCTTGTATAGTTTATTTCAAATGACTTTTTAACTCTTACGTATAGTGACAAGGTTTAGTTTTAATATTTTTATATGGTAATATGGTTAGTTTATGTTTTTTAATATTAATTTGTATATTAATATGTATATGTAATATATAATATTAATTAATTAATAATATGTAATGTATTATATTATTTAAATTAGTATGTAATATTTAATTAATTTAAATATCATTTAGATTAATATTAATTAGTTCTTAATTAGATTAAATTTGTTTATAAATCGCTAATTAGATATAGTTAGTTAGATTAATAAATAGATTTTTCATAATTAATTTAGTTTATAATTAACAATTAATTTAGAATTAATTAGAGTTCTAATTTAGGATTTAATTCTTAATGAGAATTTTGATTTTTTTTAGTCCAGCAACAGAATTTCCAGATTCATGCCAGATTTGACTCCTCAATTTTGGAAGCTCATAGATTGAGTTATACTTGGCCAAATGGGGCCCAGGACGGCTCATTGGAAAGATAAAATCAAGGAGAACATTTTGGAGGAGGTTTTAATAACATATTTAATCATTTATTGGTCCAAAAATCAGGCAGAAGATCAGGCTCCGAATTTTGAAAAACAAAATCAATTTTCTGAGTTATTTTTTTTAAATTTCATTTGTCCAAAGCCTCTTCTAATTGCAGATCCATTGGTCAATGATATCCTTTGCCAATCAAATCATTCCAAACATCAATACAGAGCTTATATTTTATTTTCAATTATTTATTTAAATAGAATTTGATTTAATTGCCAGAAATGATATTTTGATTGCATTTTAATTTATTTTGATTTCTCTTGCAGGAAAACAGTGGAAAAGATATGGAGAAAAGGATTTCAAGCAATAAGAATGCTACAACAATTAAAGATTGGAATTAGGAGCAAGTAAAATGATATTTGGCAGATCTCTCTTCAACAAACTCCCCTCTCCAAAATTCCTTCACAAATATTATAAATAACAGTTTGCAGAATGTAAAAAAGAGCTGCTCTCCTCTGCAATTTTAGACCTCTAAAAGCACTATTGTAATTGGAATTTAGAGTTGTAGGAGGGAGGAGTGAAAAATCTCAGATCTGGGGATTATTGAGGATTTTCCCTTTGTATCTTGAATTATGTATGAGGGGCAGAGTTTGCACTATTGTGGCTCTAGTTTTGAAGCCAGAAGTTCAAGCAATGTAAAGGGCTGTTGGAGACCAAGAACAGAGAAATGGATGCAATAAATTGGTATTTCTAATACTATTGTTCCAAATATCAGTTTTAATTTTGTGTTGACAGAGATGTCTCATTTTATTCATGTTTGTGCACTATTGTCAATATGGGTAATTTGTCTCAATCTTGTTATTATGTATCTCTGTTTTTTATGGATTAATTTCTCATTTTTGAGTAACTACTTACTCTGAAATCTGTCTTATGAAACCAATTAATTGAATGGTAATGTGTTGTGAACTATTTCCATATATCATTATTCAATTATTGGATTTATTGATTTGGTAATCAATATCATTTTTGTGAACTACTTCCTGAATGTTGTTGGTTTATTATTTCAGTTTTAAGGTCTCAATAGAATGTGTTTTGGTAAACATAATATCAGTTAATT
>APFE030672580.1:333678-346479 GCA_000404065.3 Pinus taeda
TTGCTCTTAGTTGGGTTAGATCTATATCTGCCTAATTAAGATAGGATTTAGATTAGTTTCTTTTACTTGCATCATAGAATAAACTTGCATTTAGAGTAAATTATACATTCTATTAAATCCTCTCCTCAAAGAGGCAAAACTTTAGTTGTGGCTTGGCTCAACCAAAATTAGCTTAAGGGTCATTCTTTTGCCTGATCAGCAAGGAGAAGTGATCTGATATCCCTGTCTATTGGTAGTGAAAGACATATCATAAACCAATAGCTATAGGGAGAAGGTAACTGGACCTAGTTTAACCAGTCGGAGCCACCACACCAAATGGAAAAGGAGCTGCTTTTAAGGTCCGGACCGGGTGGTTATCCCCCAATGTTGTTGCAGCGATTTTCGAGGCCTCAACAATGTGATAAGGATTATCTTTTATGTTGAAGGAGCATTTTAGAGTGTTATTGAATGTACAAGCGATTCAACCTCATCCTTAAATATGAACATAATATTTAGGATGGGTTTTTCTTTGCTGAGAGATGAGAAACACGAACACATTATTTTGATATTTTGATGTATATTTTTTGTCAAGTTTGAGGAAAATGCCACAAATACAAAGCTTTTCTTCACAATAAAAATAAAACAGTTTCTGAATACATAGACATATTACATGGTTATCCTCGTCAAATAGAACAGTAGAAACTTTTTAGATCATATAAGCTCTCTCCAATGTTTATGCTCCCTCCACTGTTGGACTTAGTACACTGTGATTTTATTCGTTATTAATATATCCAATAAAATATTTAGGATGGGTTCTTCTAGGAGATGAGAAATGCAACCACATCATTTTTTGATATTTTGATGTATACTTTTTAAGTCCGAGGCAAAGGTCACAAACACCAATCACACCAAAACACATATTGCATTGTTATCCTCATCCAGTGGTATGCGCA
This sequence comes from Pinus taeda, assembly GCA_000404065.3. Taxonomy (NCBI): domain Eukaryota; kingdom Viridiplantae; phylum Streptophyta; class Pinopsida; order Pinales; family Pinaceae; genus Pinus; species Pinus taeda. The sequence goes on from APFE030672580.1 coordinate 334,611, forward strand.
ATTTTGTACTTTCCTTACGTATCAACCTATTTCCTTTGACATTTTAAATTTGCATATTTCTTGTAATAAAGGGTGTTGTTTAAAACCATGCTGTTAGAAGTTCCGGTGAGAGGCTTTACCATCTATGGCGAAGTGATGTTTAAAGGATAATCCTTTTTAAAAAAAAAGGAAGTTCTCTTAAAATAATTATCTTTGCATAAGGAAATGAAGTTGGGTTAAAGATGTAAGAGTGAAAGAGAAACTAAGGATGGCTACTGTATTCATGAGATTAAAACCCTGGAATAAACAAGTTTCCAATTTAAATGATGTCGACTAAAACCCTACCAAGTTTCCAATTCAAATTATGTATTGATAATAAAAATGGAAAACATAGTATTTTCAAATACAAAAAGAGTCTGAAAAGAGTTTACAAGTTTATCATAGAATACTATGTAAGAAAAATAAAACATTAAAGGGAGAATTATGGAAAACTATGGTTAAGGTCCATTTTGAAACTAGTTTAGTGTTTATTCTGAAATATAATTTTAGAATGTAATTGTAATTAATAAGTAATGGTAGAGATATAACCTCTAAAGAATAATTATTGAATATTTTTAAAGTGATAAAAATTTAGATTTATTTTAAAGATATAAAGTTAAATGAAGGAAAATTATATATCTAGTTGTCTATGTGTATGATGAGTATACTGGTCATTATTGTTAGAGTTCTAGGCTCTACACGAAGGAGTATGTTTTTATCAGTCAAGAGGTTGTTAAGGCCTAACTGGTTGAGAGATTCTCTCCAGCTAGTTAGCTTCCTAATATGAAATGTGATCTCAACAAAATGACAAGGTCTAAGATAGTTCTCCTATCTTAAGATTAAGTTTCTTGGATTAATATTTGTAACATTATTTGATTAAACAAAGTGCCGACCCAGCTTAACTACTTGAGCTACCCCCCAAAAAGGAAATTGATCTCACCATCGACCTTAAACTAGGCACTGAGCTTATTACAAAGGCACCCTATCGTATGTCGACTCCTAAGCTAAAGGAATTGTAGATCCAATTAAAGGAACTGTTGGACTTGGGGTTCATACGACCTATCATATCTCTATGGGGAGCCCCTATGATTTTCGTTAATAAGAAGGATGGGTCTTAGCGACTGTGCATTGACTACCACCAATTGAACAACGTGACGATAAAAAAAATCAATACCCTCTGCCAAAGATAGATGACTTGTTTGGTCAAATGAGGGGGGCAACTGTGTTTTCAAAGATAGATCTGAGGTCGAGATATCATCAATTGAGAATCAAGGAAGAAGATATCTTGAAGACAACCTTTAAGACAAGATTTGGGCATTATGAATTTGTAGTTTTACCCTTTGGACCGACAATTGTCCCAGGTGTTTTCATGAGTTTGATGAACAAAATATTTTTGGATTACCTAGACAAGTTTGTACAAGCCTTTATCGATGACATTTTGATCTACTCAAAGACCCTAGAAGAGCATGACGAATGCTTGAGGATAGTTCTACAATGTCTTAGAGAAAACAAATTATATGGGAAGTTGTTAAAGTGTTCATTTTACCAAACCAAGATTCATTATCTTTGGCACATTATCTCTGGGGATGGTATCATAGTAGACCTAGTAAAGATTGAGGCCATCATGGAATGGTCAACACCAACCAATGTTCATGAAATACGAAATTTCATGGGCATGGCAGGGTATTATCGTAGATTTGTTGAAGGGTTTTCAAAGATAGCAGGCCCCATTACCGAGCTCGAAAGAAGGAACAAGAAATTCATTTGGACTGAAAAATGTGGAGAAGCACTCCAAAGGTTAAAAGTGTTATTAATGAAAACACCAATTTTGAAGGTGCAGGATATGGAACACGAATTTTTGGTTTGCACTGATGCCTCCAAGGAAGGGTTGGGTTGTGTGTTGATGCAAGAAGGAAGAGTAATAGCTTATGCATCAAGGAAACTTAGAACCCACGAAGAAAACTACACAACCCATTATCTAGAAATGGCAGTAATTGTTTGCGCACTAAATATTTGGAGACACTACCTTGTAGGAAGGAAGTCTGATCATAAGACTGACTATTCTAGGCTACAACACATATTCGCTCAAGATCACTTAAATGCAAGACAAAGATGATGGTATGAGATAATTAGTGAATATGATTTTGATATCACTTACATAAAAGGAATGGTAAATAGGGTGGCTGATGCTTTAACTAGGAGGCCTCAGATATTTTTAGTAAAGACAAATTTGAGGGATAAATTGCTTGATTTACAATTTAAAGACACCTGGTATCACAAGGTTAGAAAACGTTTGAGGGAGGATGAAATGAGGGTCCAAAAATACGAAGAATACTCCCTTGATAATGATGGGCTACTACGATTTTGGGGAAGGATATATGTACCATCGAATGAAGATATACGTCAGCTAATATTGAATGAAGCACATCACGCAGTATACATGGCACACGCTGGTGTTAAGAAGATGAGTGTGCACCCAAAACCACTCTTCTTTTGGAAAGGGATGGAGAAGGACATCGTGAATTTGGTAGCAAGATGCTTAGAGTGTCAATGAGTAAAAGTTGAACACAGACATCCAACAAGATTATTGCAACCCCATGACATACCAAAATCTAAATGGGAAGTTATATCAATGGACTTCATTGTGGGGCCTTTTGAAATCTTGGAAAGGAAAGGGTCAGTCACATATAGGCTTGCCTTACCTCCACTGTTAGTGCACGTACATGATGTGTTTCATATTTCTGTTTTGCGTCATTATATTTCAGATCCTTCGCATGTTATTGACTTTGGTCATTTGTAGGCTTTGGATGAGGGAACATTAATGGTCGAACTAGTTCGCATACTAGACTAGCGAACCTTGCAGCTTAGACGACGGTTAGTGGATCAGGTTAAGGTCCAATGGGACAACTCTAGTCGTAGTTCCGCTACTTGGGAGGATGTCGAGGAGACGCATCACCGTTTTCCTTACCTATTCCAAGGACTTCGAGATGAAGTCTATTATTAAGAGGGGGTGTATGCAGTGCCCTGCTGTAGTTGACTGAAAATGATATGAAATTAATATTTAGTTAGCCCTAGGGCCCACACTTTATTCTTTGAGGACCTCAGGTTGAGGATTCAGACACAACTCTATTATTAGTGGTTGTGATGTTTATGTATGTTTTCCATTAATATTATGATGAAGATAACATTAATGGTTATATATGTTGTCTATTGGTATTATGATGATTGTAGCATTAATGGTTATGCTTGTCCTCTATTGATATTATGATGATTGTAGCATAAATGGTTATGTTTGATCTTATTGAATTTATGATGATGATAGCAGTAAAGGATATGTATGCTCTCTATTGATATGATGATGATGATAACATTGATGGATAGGTATGTTTTCTATTAATGTTATGATGTTAATAGCTTTTGATGGATATATATGTTTCCATTGATGTTATGATGATGATAACCATGATGGATGTGTCCCCTATGTTACCTACTTGCATTAGTTCTAGTTCACAATGAACAATGATGCGAACGACTAGGTGATGTTGATAATGCTATTAGGACAATGACTAACACTGAGAAACTTTGTTACTGATGATTATTGAGTATGGCAGGAAACCACTAGAGGCACTTGCATATGACGAGTTGACGACACCTGGTTTGATGAAAATTTATATTATTTTATCTTTGAAATTCTAAGTCAATTTTGAAACCTGCTATGTATGTTTATTTATATTCTGATGATATGTTAGTGGTTGCAGGCACAGATTAGTTGCTTGGCCAAATGACACACATATGGGTGATGGGGTTGTACAATTAGATGGAACTGAATGGGAGGGGTGGGGCAGTGTCCCTAATCTCACCCACTAGCACTCCCATCGTGACTTGGGCTGGAAAGTTTGAAACACCTTTACCTTGAAGATCACGATGTCATGAGGGCAGGTCCCAAAGTTGGGTTGCTCATGAAGAATTTTATCGGGGGGCGTGCATCAAGGCAGATTCCTTGATCCCCGACACCATTAGTCTCACTATAAAAGGCAACATAATAGATGATAGTGGTCTCTGTTGTTGCACCTATACTTCCCCCTCGTAGCCATTGAATGCTTGAAGGGCAAGTGGCGTGGCACACTTGGAACTTCAAGGGAATTTCTTGAAGGGCACGACCAACTTGGCACCCTTGGCATCACAAATAAACTATTAGGCGTGACACCCTTGGAATTTCAAGGGAAGTTTTTGAAGGGCACGACCAAACTTGGCACGCTTAGAATCATTAAAAATAAATAAATTAATAAATATAATCAAGATATGAAAAACCATGTAAATTCACATCAAGTGGTAAATAATGATTAGAACCGAGGTAATTAAATCAAGAATAAAACTTGGGTCAAGGGGATCATAGGAAGAAATAAAATATTTTACCTTAAAAACTCTACCCTTCCCATGTTGGAAAACATTAAGTAAATAATGTAATTTAATTAGGTAAAAAGGGGAAAAATGGACATAATTGTAAGAATAAATATTAATCCTAAAATAGTTAAACTTAGTTAAGAGTTGAGAATGGTGAATTAAAATAAGATTAATAAATTAAATCTTAGAGAAATTTAGAGAACCTCCATGTAGAAAAAACAAACATAAGAATATCCATCTAAGATATAATTTGAGTTAAATTAGGGAGTAGATAGGGGATCAAATATTGAATTATCAATTGAATTTAGTAATGAACACAAATCAAGGAGTAAAAGGGGGATCAAGAGACAACTAGGAGAAGAAATAAGAATCTTGTTGAGGTGAGGAAAAATATTATTTTTAAATTAAAATTTAAGTAAATAATATTTTTGAGATCCTTGATGAGAGAGTGACACATGGGTAGGTGAATAATCAAACTATTGGATTATAAAAAAATAATTAATAATGCATGAAATGCCAAGTGTCACCTATGAGGACTCCTATAAAAGAAGGGGCATACCATGGGATAAAGGAATTTTTCTTTACCCTATTGTTGGATGGATGAGACTATGTTAGAGTAGTGACTACGAGCTATAGTGAGTTTGGTAAGGTAGAGGAATTAAGAGAGGGGACTCTTGAGCCAAGGAGTGCTCTCCTTTACCAGCTAATACATTCCTCTATTGTATAACCCCATTGCAGCTTGGGGGTTCGCGGGGAAGGAGAGTACCCAAGGAGTAGGCTGGGAGGTCAACTAGTGGGTCATTGCATTCAAATTAAGCATGTCGATATTCACGCTTGGAAGAAATCGACAACAAAGAAGGGAAAATAGCGGCAAGTCAAGTTTGAATCTCGTCTCCTGGTGAACGATACCTATGTTGTTATTATATTCTTTGTATAAATTCATTATGGTTTTAGTTAATAACATGTAATTAGATGATATGTTAAATGAAGTGAAATTCAGGAAAGTTTCATATAATGCTTAATAATTTTTGAATTACTGATGCTATTTTCTTATGGTTGTATTTTTAGTATTTAATTTAACTTTTTTATAGGGTTGGTCCCTACACTTTGTCACAATGTGACCATGGTTGACCATGATTGAACCCAATGGTATTATAAACCCAAGGGAATAATATTAAACCCAAGTGATTAATATTATAAATGCAAGGTATATAAACCCTAAAGGGATTGATGTTATAAACCCAAGGGATTAATACTAAAAATCTAAGGGATTAAAAACCCGACAAATTGATAATATAAACCTAAGGGATTAATATTACAAACCTAAGGTATATAAACCCTAAGATTAAATATTATAAACCCAAGGGAATAATATTAAACCCAAGGGATAAATACTATAAACTCAAGGAATATAAACCCTAAGATAAATATTTGTCACAATGTGATGTTGGAACATGGTTGACCATGACTGATTTTCATATTGAGACAACGTTTGTCACAATGTGACGTTGGACAATGGATGGCCATCATTGACTATGGTTGATCTCCATATTGAGACAATATTTGTCACAATGCGACGTTGGACCATGGTTGTGACAATGTGAAGTTGGACCATGGTTGTGACAATGTGATGTTGGACCAAGATACAGTCTTTGTCACAATGTGACCATAGTTGACCATGGTTGAGACAACCTTTGTCACAATGTGACGTTGGAACATGGTTAACCATAGTTGATTTTCATATTGAGACAATCCTTCTCACAATGCAACATTGGTTGATTTTCATATTGAGAGAATATTTATTGCAATGTGACGTTGGGCCATGGTTGACCGTGACTATAAACCCAATGGATTTATATTAAACCCAAAGATTAATATTATAAACCCTATGAATAATATTATACCCTAGGAATATGAAGCCTTAGATTAATAAACCCAAGAGATTGATATTACAAACCTACAAGAATAATAAACCCAAGGGATTAATACTAAAAACCCAAGAGATTATAAACCAAAGGGAATAATATTAAACCCAAGGGATAAATATTATAAACCCAAGGTACAAAAACTGCAAGATAAATATTATAAATCATAAATAAACATAGTTGACCATGGTTTAGCATCATTTATTTTCATGCTGAGACAATCTTTATTACAATGCGATGTTCGACCATGGTTGATTTTCATATTGAGACAATCTTTGGCATATTGTGACATTGGACCATCGTTGACCATGGATGATCATGATTGTAAACCCAAGGGATTTATATTAAACCCTAGGAATAATATTATAAACCCTATGAATAATATTATACCCTAGGAATATGGACCCTTAGATTAATAAACCCAAGGGATTGATATTATAAACCCAAGGGATTAATTCTAAAACCCTTGCGTTTATAATATCAATCCCTTGAGTTTATTAATTTTGAGAGGCGACATTGAATAAATTGTAATGCAATGTAACATTGCGACAGTGAGTATTAGATAAATTGTCATGTTGCAACAATGTTTGTCACAGTGAGACGTTGGATTGATTTTTGCACAACCACATGCCACTAAAAACGTCATACTCAAATCCCTTTCGAATAATTTCGTTAGAAATCTCACAAATACATCATGAATGCTAAGATTTAGACAATGGAAATGAATTAAATTGTTTATAACTTATTATTTTAAATTTTAATGGGTTTATAAATTTATTATTTTTAAATATTTTTTAATGAAAAAATTCAAATATAGCGCAAATATTAAACACAAATGAATAATAAATAATGCATTTTTCAAAAAATAAATTCCATAATAAAACAAAATGAAACAAAGTAACATTTGAAATTCATAAATTTATTCTATAATCTCATTTGAACATATTAAAATTAAAAATATAACACGTGAAACATTATTGATGGAATTTTAAATCTATAAGGCAATAGAAGGGATTAAATTGTTTATAAATTGTTATTTTAAATTTAAATGGTTTACAAATTATTATTTATAGTTTTTTTAATGGAAAAAAATCAAAATATAGTGCAAAATCTTAAAGAGAAAATGAATAATAGATAATGAGTTTTTCAAAAATAATTTCATATAAAATAAAATGACCTGAAATAAGCATTTGTAAATTCATAAATTCATTTACTATAATCTCATCTAACTAAACTAAATTTAAAAAAATATAACATGTGAAAAAGTATTGATAGAATTTTAAATCTAGAAATTTACAATTTTTTAATGTATGATATATTTCAAAAATTTATAGTTAAATTAAAGAAAAAAAAGCCAAATTTATATTCTTTACTTCATCTATTTTACTTATAATCAATTTATAATATAATGCATTTCAAATTTTAAAAATAAAAATACATTTCAAAACATCAACCATAATTTGTTAATCATGGAGGAACTTATCATGGAACTTATTAATATGAACACTTTACTTCATAAGTTTCAATGCCATATTAAGTCAAATATTTTGATGTCAACCAATATGTACAATGAAAATAAATATTTTTTCATGCTTAAAACATTTTTAAGCATTTCAAGTAATGTTATTATTTTATATTTGGGCTATATTGTTTTGTCAAATTTATCTTTGAGATGCAAACATTTTTTTTTTTTTTTTAATTTTGCATTTTTAAAAATTTAAACAAGAAGAAATTATATCACTCTAAACACTTCTTACATTCCTGATTAAAATAGATCAATATTGATCTTTATAGAAAAAACTAATAAAATCAGCTTGCAATTTGAAAATTTGTTATTCAACGATTGCTAATTAGAGCACAAATTCATTCATGCTACTTTACCTAATTCTACAATAATCCTACATTGAAAACCTAGGACAACCCAAATTCATAGTTGAGCTACTTTTATACATTTATATTTGAAAAGTAAAGCAATCTTCCATTTGTATTTGAAAAGTAAAGCAATATTCCATACAACACTCCTTCAAATCATTAACATCTAAACCTCACTCAGTTACTAAATTTATAGCAGACACATAATTGATCTCGTGGAGATTTGTGGCATAAATTGGTCAAACCTTGTACTCCTCATTTGTGCGATGGTGCATATTACTCTCAAGAGTCAAGGGCCCGTAAGTTGACCTCATGATCCAATATCAAATGCCCAAAATTCTCATAGAGGTTTTCCACGTTGAATTTGTCACTATCATACACCTATGGCAACGTACAAATATATGTATATTCAGATATTGGTAAAGCAGATAGGGAAGTAAGTTGTTGCCACGATTATGGGAAAATACCTTGTTATATATGATATAGGATACTTTGTTATTAATCGAATAAGACGTAGCATTCACAACTTGTAGCCCATATTCTTCCTGCGTGAACACAAGATTGGAGTACACAATCATCTTCAAATGCATTGAGAGAGATCTTAACACCATAATGGATAGAATTTATTTGCACCTTGTTATATATTTCTTATATATAAATGAATGTTATAAATAATAATGAGGAACTTATCAAGGAGGAGGAACTTATTAGAATTGAAATAATCTCAAATCCCTAGGAAATTGGTTGGTGGGGAGCCACGTGGCACGAATATAATTTTTTAAATTTATTAAAAGTAATGGACCATTTTGCTAAATAATATTTTCTTATATATAAATGAATGTTATAGATAACAATGATCAACTTATCATGGAGGAACTTATTAGAATGGGACCAATTTGAAATCCCTAGGAAATTGGTGGGCAGGAAGCCACATGGCACAAATCTAATCTTTTACATTTATTAAAAGTCAACGCAACCTAACAAACTTTGTAATACACTACAACCGTTGATAAGCATTAAGACTAAGCATATGTTGAGCATATTCCATTGAGAATCAATCTAGGCCCTCAATTAAAAAAAGTCAAACAACCTCCTTCCATCTAACTTCATATGAAGTTTGTTGAAATTTTAATTATGGAACTTTATAATGTTGTGAAATTTAAGTGTTATTATATATATATAATAAAAAATATGATTCTTTTATAACTAAATTAATATATTAAAAAGCTGAAAAATTAAATTATTATTATTATTATTATTTTTCAAATTATAAAATTGTTAGGGCAAGATTGTGGTTTAATGATTAGGTATGAAAGTTTGGTCCCCACAAGCCTTATGGTCCAATCGGAGAAAAAACTATGTACTATACTATCGATTTGTCTAAACCTCCTTAAAATACACGGCAATGTGAAAGTATGAAAGTTTGGTCTCCACAAGCCTTATGGTCCAATCCGAGAAAAAACTATGTACAATACTATAGATTTGTCTAAACCTCCTTAAAATACGCGGAAATGTAAAAGGGGAGCAACCCCTCGGAAGAAATGCATATATTATATCATCATTATGATCGTTGCGTCAATAAACAACAACCTATCAAACTATGTACTATACTATAGATTTATCTAAACATCCTTAAAATAAGTAGCAATGTTAAAAAAAAACTACCCCTAAGAAAAAACACATATATTATATCATTATTACAATCTTGCATCAACAGACAACAACCCATCATATATAAATAAATGGTGATTCAAACTCGGCTGCAAAGGTCATTAATGCACCATCCCAACCAACCAAGATAATGGCCACATACAAAATACGTGGCAATGTAGACTGAATATGTTACTGAAAATGTTAAATTTCATTTTATGACGTTTTAAAAACCGTTGAAGCGTTCAATCCTCAGGACTGCGATTGTGCAGACTGGAGTCTATGCTCTTTCACATTTATAAGAATCTCCACAAATGAGATCTCCAAGTTGGACATTCGTGGTGCATTTTAAACAGAAAAAACACATTGACCTTTGAAACTTTTTAACGAAGTGTAAGAGGAAATTCATTGGCATCGAATAGATATAGAGAATTAGTGCTTTACAACGCTTAATTTTCACAAACTTCACTGCGTATCCTTTACGTCAGCACATTTGACATTCTCACTCAATTGGGCATTTAGCTTTGGAATTCTAAAAGCACAATAAAAAACCAATGCCAAAATATAAACCAAATACTTTACGAGATACAAAACCTATTCGAATTTTTCTCCTTATATTTCCTTTTTTTCTGATGAAAAAATTATATGTATGTTATTTTATTGAAATTAAATTATATAAAATACTATTCTGGATAAGTCTATGGAGAGTTATGGGATTTTGAAAATCCAAAACTTCAACCCGTCAAAAACATTAAAAAGGCAAGGCTTCAACGAAAGCAAAAAAATTATTACCAACATTCACCCTAAAAACATAAACTAATTTTTTTAATCACTAAATATCCTATATTACTAAGATAATACTTCCTTTACTCTTATGCCCACATTCCCACTGGTCTAACCTTTGAACGGTTGGTGTGTACTGTATTATGGTGTCGATTTTTGCTGTCAGGGTTAAAAATCCGTCCGTTATGTGATATTCTACTCAAATGTTTTCTTAATCACGATCGATCACCGTCCCTTCAAAGGGTCGATCTGGCCGTAGTATTTAATAGTAAGCATTGTCATGGATCAATCAAATGTATTGTAACGTGTCTAATTTCATTTAGAATACGGCCTGTAATATTTTGATGTCATTCCCTTCCCTGTAATCTCTAATATGTGTATGTGTGTTCTTCACATTTGTATTTGTGTTTTTCGTACATTTAATATGATTATAGTTTAAAGAAATTCATGTTAATGTAGTCCTATGTTTTAATATGTATTTGTCTGTTTTGGTGTCCATTTTGTGTTAATTCATAGGTTTAGAGATTTTATATAGTGTTTTTCATGATATCATAATTGAGAATCATGTCTTTTTTTGTCACTTGTTTCTAGCCACTATCACTCAAGGAGTCTTCACACTTTTACTTGTTGCTTTATGGTCTCTTATGCTTATGGTATTCAATGTATCTCTAGATGTTTTCATAACGATGCTTGCCCTCATTTTGCTTTCCAAACTTACAACCATGCTTGACCTCTTACTTATGCATCAACCTCGCCTCCATCCTACAAACCATCATCACCTTTCAAGGAGATCACTACGATGAGCAGATTTCCATTACCAGACACTTTATCGTTGCCTCTTGGTTCAACCTGAGAACAAGATGCATACCATTATACCACTCATCTCTCTAGAATGGTCTTACTTTTTCTCTTCTTTCCATGCTCATTAAAATATGAAAATCCAGATTTATTTATTTATTTTTATTTTATATATATTTCCACGCTAGTTAAACCTACTTGAAAATGATGAGTTCTTTCCATTCTTTCCTACTTGTTAGTCATGATGAAATTTAGTGAGAAATCTCTTTTCCATTCTCATGCTCAAACCATGAGAAGGACACAAGCATACTTTATATCTTTTCCAACCTCACTATAAAACTCACGAAAAAGGAACCATTATGAGTATTCTTTTATTTCTTTTTGAGGCTTGTTAAAAATGAATGAAAAAGGATTCTATC
>APFE030672580.1:350516-392092 GCA_000404065.3 Pinus taeda
TATATATTGTTTTGGGGAATCATATATGCATTTATGGATGAGTGCGATTGCATTGCATGGCTCCTTTAATTTTTTTAAATTAAATTTCATGTTATGCATCTATTTACTTTTACGTAAGAGTTATTCAATAGATCTATGGATATTTATAAGTTTAATGTGTATTTCAATTAAGGAATTAATCTTGTCACTTCCTAAAACTCCAGAACACTAGTGATACCTTCTTCCCTTGCTAAAGATTAAAAATGATGGTGGCATTCCAGATTACCACGGGCGCTTTGTTGGCACCTTGTGGTCGAAGCTTGGATCATTACAATATAATTTTTGACCAAAAAATGGTTATGTTTCTGGGATTCGAAGATTAATTAGGGTTCTTAGATAATGGTGACTAGGATTATCAAAAGTAGTATTTGAGAATGGTGGGAAGAGAAGCTTGATTAATTTGTTCATCAACATGCTGAGTTGCGGTAATTTTTTCTAGATTGGGTTAGGGATGAGATTCTCTTTGTAGAGCCTGCATGTGATCAATACAAGATCTTTTGGTGAAAATTTCCCTATTGTATCATTAATTGAGTATATTGTAGCATACATTGGGAATTGGAAGTGCTAAGTGAATCTTCACCACTTGCTATAATGGGTGAAGCCACATTAGAGGGATATATCATCAAGTTTGCTGCATAGAACCATAAATCATTTTCTAAGGTGGAAACAATGTTCAAGTACGGACTAAGAGGACAATTTAAAAAGGATATCTCTATGGATCAAATTTCTCATGTTGGAAGAAAGGTTACTGATGTTTCAACAATCTAATATGGCAGCATAAACTTTTGTACTTTGGGTGGGGCTCTTGGGAGAGATGCTGACTAATTGAAAAAGATGCGAGGAAGTTGTAGAAGGCACGATACTTTAAAGAACTAAGAAGGGCATGTATAACTGATGAATGGAGGGGCTGCAAGTTGTGTGAGATTAGGAGAAGATGATGAGAGTTTCAGTAGATAAGTGAAGTGTTGAGAAATATGAGGTTGTAGAGAGGAATCCAGAGTTGCAGAATGAGAAAATAAGAGAAGGATATAATTTTAGTGCAATAAGAGGAGCTAGAAGAGATGAGATAAGAGATAAGAATAGGATTAGCGAGGTACATCATAAATCAAGAGTAGTCCAAATGCCAGAAAAAACAGGATAGAAAATTATGATGAGTGATCCAAATACTCCTGCAGATGAGGAGATGCACTTTGTCATGAGAAGATTGTTCCATGAGGATGATTCCTTCCTTGCAAGTAGCATCCCACAAGGTAGCAGTATGGTTGGCTCTCTCCCTACCCTTCTCCTTCTACCCTATTAAGATTTGGTAAGTTTTATTTCCAATCTAGTCAACAATTTGAAGTTTCAGAGAGTTAATAAAGTGTATGCCACTGGTAGCTTTGGTAGAAATAATTAGGTGCATTCAACAACTTGTTCACAACTTGGTTTGAGAGGATTTATTCTAGTTTTTCTTGGTCATATTTCAATGGATGGGCACATAGTAAGATCATTTACTCGGTAGCCCGAGTTTTGAGGTCGAGGAGATGAGGATACAAAATAACATTGGTACCTGTATGAAGCTATTTGGAGGGATATAAAGACTCCAAATGATACTAAAGTGGTTGAGTTCTAGACCATCTTGAGGAATAGAGATCTTCGATGATTCATTAAGTGGTCAACGACAACTCAAAATCCAACTTTAGATATGGTCAAACATGAATTCATTAAGGAGAAAAATTCCCCTCAAATCGAGTAGCAGAGCTTAGCTGAATTATGTGGCATTAAACAATGGGAGGGAGAAACTACATGGGAGTATGTAGTGATTCAAGGATGTTGTTGGGAAACTCACTTATCCTATTCATCCTCATCACTAAAATTATTGGTTCATAAAAGCATTGTCGCCATTGCCTATAATTCTCTTAACATAAAATAAGATCGATATTATGCATGCTACATTGGAGCATGCCATGAAGATCGAGGCAATGGTGGGGTATCCTCATAATTTTAGAGATAGTTATGTTTATGGAAATCCTGCTATAACTAGTTTACAACATCAAATTATTGTTTTAACTAAAAGGTTGAATGATATGAATATTTCTAAACCAGCCCATGGGCCTTTGGATTGACAGTGAATGGGTGTGTTGTTAAGGCACTCCTTGCGATAGGTCATTGGTTCAAATCCCCCGTGGGTGCTTACCTACCAAAAAAAAAAGAAAAAGAATGCTGCTAAACCTAGTTGTCCACAAGTTTGGTGTACCATATGTCATACTGAAGGAAATAATACTACAGAGTCCCTGAGGTCGCGAAGTGCATGACCTTCTAATATACCTATGGGACCACCATCACCATAGTCAATACCTTTCGCAAGATTCGTGCAAGTTTCAATAAGTATTCCTTTCCAGGGACATATTGAGTACCATGCCTTCCCTAATCACCAAGGTATGCCTCCTAATTAATATTGTGAAATATGTCGTACTTATGGCCATGATCCTTGACTTTGTCCTGTATTGAAAAAATGTTCAAATTCTCCCTATAATTTGTTCTATGAGTTTTGTGGGTCTCCCTCTCATCATACCGACCAATGCAGAGCCTTCAATTCTTTGGCTAATCATCTGGATCATACTACATTTCAAGTAAATGAATCCCCTCAAGGAAGAGGAGGAAGTGGATATAGAGGAGGAAGGACTGTAGGTAGAGGTTAGTTTGATGTTACAATTGTGACGAAGAAGGCCATGTTTCTCGAGTCTATCCATTTCCAAGGAGGCCTTGGTGTTCTCATTGTCGGGTGAATGATCACTCAAGTGAATATTTTCTAGAGTTGATTTCTCATTGGGAAGAGTGAAATAGAAGAGAGGTGCTAAATTGATTAATTCAGAACCAAGAGAGATTGAATCAATCCGATAACCTAATGTAAATATCATTACTAGAGGGGGTAAGCGCATTGGAGCTGATAATGATGTGCATGAACAACCTTCTGTTATAAAAGTTGTATCTCCAAGGAAACCATATTATCCTATTCAATAGGAGGAATATTATAAGGATGTTTATGAAATTTTGAAACAATTAATTTCCTGTTATATCCCTAAAGCTAGACAATAGGAGAAGAGATAAGTGGATAGACCTTGATCCCCTCCAGAGACTTCTCAGCCCGTTATGGAGTGGTTCAAAATGTTTTTGCATATTTTGAGTAATGAGCAGTTGTCTAGTCAGTTGGAGGAGAAGTTGAAAATTGTTGCGAAGGATGAAGAGTTTTTAAAGCGTCCCATGTCCACCGGCTTTCTAGAGTGACATTCCAGACGAGTGTGTCACAACAAGCATATAATTGGGAGAGAGTTTTGCATTAATTCTTGGATCGCAGGATACCAGATTAAAAATACTATTTTCAATCTGGGTTTTGATGTAAATATCATACCACAGAAGCCCTCGGAAGCATTAGGATGACCCAAGTTGATATTCTCTCTGATCCATTTGTGTATGGCCAACTAGTATTGCATTCTCCCTATTGGTCGTCTATAGGATGTAGAAGTAGATGTTGTTGGAGCAAATACCTATGCTGACTTTGAAGTCATCGATATTATTTGTGACAAGGATCCTTATCTAGCCTTGTTGGGAGTTGAATGGGCATTTGAAAATCATGCCATCATTGATCTCAAGTGAGAAATTATGAATTTCAAGGTGGATGGATTCATTATCATACAACCATTGGATCCTTACTAGGGTCCTAGGTTTACAGAGCCTATTAATAATTCAAAGGAGACTAATGTTTTGGATAAGCTATATCAGTTAACTACAAGGAAGAGGGGGATTAAATTAATTCTATAATAGATGGTTCTCTTAGTTGGAGGAGTGTTCATCACACTGAAGTTGGTTTAGAGGTTGTGCCGGAAGAATGGAAATAGGGCAACCATGAGCTATGCTCCAAATAGTGCAAAACTATTTGTTGTGCTAGATGGATTGGTACAGAGGTAAGACATTATCCTACTTTTAATAGTATTAGTCCTAATAGCTTATTTTGTTGAAGACGTTGAATCAAACATTGAAGGAAGTTAATGTATTCCTTTAATGGATGTTACCTTACAATCCACTCTTGTGTGATGGTTGGGAGCTCATCGCAACCAATTCCAAACTTGGGACTCGGTTAAATATGCTATGTTATGTCGGTTTACTGTACCTGAGAAGGGTATGAATGAAATCCTTATGTATGAGTGTTACACTATCCCATAGAAACATGTTCAAACCCACAACCCTATTTGGACAAAGATTAGATTTCCTGTTGAGCTTTGGGTGCATCAATTTATACATACTTTGGGAACTCATCCTCAAGCTTAGTTCTTAAAGGAAGAAATGAAGAGGTGGAAGGAAGATTGGGATGCATTGATAGCCCAATTTTGTAGTGATTTTAATTTATCAGATGAGGATCCACAGATCCTTGAATCCTTGAAAGAAATCAAGAGGTTAATGTTCCTTACTAGAAAATCAATTGTTTAATCTATCAGTAATATAATCTATGAATTTTTACCTGAGTTAGGATTTCAAGAATCCATTGCTTGTGGAAAAATAATCAGGGAAACTAAAGATGATGATTTGGAAGAGTTAAGGCATTTTTCCTTCAAAGTGTCTAAAGGAGAAAGGAGTATTACTGATGATCCTATAACAAAATTGTCCACATTTGAAGCCTTTAAAGTTGTGCAAGAATAATAGTGGGACTGAAGACAAACCCAAGTTGGATTCTATTGGTGATTATTGGGATGAAAAAACTACCAAGGAGATCTTTGATTTACTAAGGAGATATGAAGATCTGTTCCTTGCATCATTTTTAGAGCTTAAAGGAATTAAAGGAGATCTATGAGGGGTGAAGATTATTCTAAAACCTTATGCTAGAACAATAAAGTATTGACCATATTGTCTGAATCCAAGAGTGAAAGAAAATGTCAAGAAGGAAATTGATAAGATGCTAGCAGTGAGATTGATTTTCCTATTGATGAAGCTGAATGGATTAGTCCTATTGTTATTCAAGATACGAAAGATTCAGGTGATATCAGGGTTTGTGTAGAATATTAAAGCCTCAACAATGTTTATGTTCATGACCCATTTCCCATTCCTTTCAATGATGAAATATTAGATAATTTTGTGGGGTAGGAAGCTAAATTTTTTACAGATGGGTTTCCTAGGTATCATCAAGTCATAATCGTTAAGGGGGAAAGAAGAAAATCACCTTTACCACTGAATTGAGATCAATACATATTTCATTAAATTTGGAATTATGTAGTGGATCTAGAATTTCAAAACAACCAAAAAAATACAATTCTAGTGAAGTCCTTGTAATAAAAAAAATCCAATTTTAATGAAATATGTGTAATATGCCTTTCAGTCTCAAGAATGATATAGGTGTCTTTTCCAGAATAGTTATTGCTTCTTTTAGGGAGTATATACATAAGCTCCTTGAAGTTTATATGGATGACATATGTAGGCAACTGCAGATCTCCTTGAATATGAAGAAATGCATCTTTGATGTGTCTTTTGGAACTCTATTGGGACATATTGTATGCAAAGATAGTGTATCAGTGGATCTTGCCAAAGTTGTGGTAATTCATAATATTCCACTACCTACAAGCATTAAACAATTGCGGTCTGCATTTGGGAATACGATTTATTATTGTAGATTTATCTACAAATATGCTTTGATCTTTGTATGACTAGATAAATTGATGAAAAAGAACATGCCTTTTAAATGGAGTGTTGAGTGTGATGTTGCTTTTCATACTTTGAAATAAAAGTTGGTGAGTGCTCTGATTTTGGTCTATCTGAACTGGAATAAAAAATTCCGTGTACACATTGATGCATCTGGTATTTCTCTCAATGTTATTCTTCCGCAACCTGGAGAAGGTAATCTCGACCATCCTATTTATTTTACCAACCGAAAAAATTGTACTGTTGAATGTATCTACACCTCAACTGAGCATGATACACTTGCTATGGTATATTCACTTAAAAATTTTCAGCACTATTTGGTTGGAGGTCATTTTAAAAATTTCCCTGATCATTTTGCATTGAAATATTTTTTCAATAAGCCTATGATAGAAGGAACAATTTGCTGATGTTTTTTGTTATTCTAGAAGTATTCCTTTGAAGTTCTTGTCAATTTAGGTAAACTAATATGGGGCATGATCATCTATAGTGTTTAGAGTTAAGGGAATATGGAGCTTCAGCAGATGATCAACCACCTGATGCAGACTTGTTGAGAATTGAAGTTGTCCCAGATTATCTTGAAGACATTACCCTTTTCTTAACCATTGGTAAGTGTTTAGATGATTATTCTTCCACACATAAGAGGAATTTAGTTTTAAGAGAAACTGATTACTAGTTAATTGTAGGTAAACTGTACAAGCTGGGGCTCGATAATGTCTTACAAAAATGTTTTCTAAGCCATGAGGGCGATGGAATCATGTGGGAATGTCACAATGGTATTGCAGGAGGACATGTAAGGGGGAAGCTACTGAAAGAAAGGTATTACAAGTGGGACTATGGTGGCCAAATTTATTTAAATATGCGAAGGTCTTTGCTGTTAATTGTGATGTATTTCAACGAGTTGGAAGGCCTTCTCATTGTAATGAAAATTCACTGCACCTAGTCTAAGCATTACAAACCTTTAAGAAATGGGTTGTTGATTTCTTTGGTCCCATATATCCTCTTGCGCGAGGTTCACATGTCGATATATCATCACCGCAATTGGTTATCTCACACGATGGGCAAGTGTTATAGCATCATTCAACACTCCTGTAGATCTGATGCTCTTATATTGCCTTAGGTAGTCCATTTACCCTTGCATACTTGAGTAAATATTAAAAATTATACTTCAAAATCCATACACAAACCTTCCCACTACAAAAACGCATACGTACACGAGTCTCAAAACACTATACATATGTACACATTTTTAAAATTGGAAAAAAAAAAAAAAAAATATTTTTGGGGCAGAGTTTATGGGTTTTACTGAGAGCCCACCTACAAGAGCCCATGGCCTAACAGAAAAACCAATTTGAGGTGGTATGTATACACCCCTTAGGTAGCCCTAATGGAGATGAGAAGATAGGTATTGACATTATACTTAATTTTCCCCAGATCAAGTCTACTTTTCCCATGCCTCATGCACCCCCAGTGTCTAGAAAACCCCTATTTCCTTTGCAAAGATGTTAAGTCCCCTTATATAGCATCTCCTTGCATCTGTTAGAGGGTTGTCTTCATGGCTTAGGATGGAAAAATCCGGAGGAAGGCTTCGTCGATGCCTTTGGCCTAGATCAGGTTGTATTTATCCTGTACTTAATGTTATTCATCAATAAATAAACTCATGTCTTGTTCCCGATATATGTTATCATCTTATGAATGATAACCTAAATTGTTATTTATGATGATCTAACATATTCTTATGCATGTACTTTGAATTCTGTATTCTATCTATGCTTATGTTATTGATTTCTAGGTCTTCATATTTTGGAGGAATTAGATGGTTTGGACCCTTTGGGAACATATTAAGTTTTGGGACCCCGGGGTACGTTCCTAATCCCAATTTTAGTAATTTAAATCTTTGGCATGCTCGAATAAGTTTTCTTTGTTGATTGATCTATTCAACTATGTTGTGGCTTCCAACCCTAGCCTTAAGGATGGTTTCCAATCAACATAATTGGTGACCATACTAGGGATTACCATTAGGTATTTCCTAGAAGGGTTGTTTTCTCTGATCTACATATTTAGTCCATTGTTTTCTGGTTTTTTCAGCCTTCTGAAGTATTGAGTAATTTGGTATTTCAACTTGATCTTTTAGATTTGGGATTTATATTTTATTTTTCCTCTGTTTTATTTGTATACACAATTTTCTTTATAGACAGTTGTGTACACACACAGCTGCTTCCGAAGCAACTCATGTAGATGCTGATTTTTTCACAAACAACCGCATACATATGTTGAACCATGTCTGAACAGTCACGTATAGATTTGGAAAAATGAAAAATTTTCATTTCTTGAATTTGATGAGGCTTTGACCAAGTTTCTATACGTTTTTTTAATCTTTGTAAGGCCTTGAATCATCTTGGTAACTAATTTTGTTGATATAATTCCTCTTGTTGGAGAAATTCTTATGTCAACCTAGGGTTTTGGGTTTTTGAAGTTGTTTATAGTGCCGGAATTGCCAACATTTAAAGGGGTATCCCCAATATTCGGTCCCAATTATACCTCACACCGTTTGGTATAGGAGCCCCATTTGCAATATAGCATGGTTTCCATCTACTTGAATATTTTTCTTGGCTTTAGCTATCAGTAAGAGAGAGAATCACATATGTGCCTTCAAAGAGTAAGTGTGCCTAGTGAATGTTTGGTTGCAAGTACATCAAGGTTATTGTACTGCAGAGGGAAGAGAAAGTGAACCTCTAAGAGAGCGGTAATAATACCACTCTAGCAGAAACACACACAGAGGAAATATTCATCTAACATCTTGCATAATAGTCCACAAAGATGCAACGAGCATTACAACCATTAATTCACATTCTCAATATGATAAGAAATACAATAACTAAAATAGTCCAACTACTTTAGCATAGGTGAAAAGCAAACATGAATCATAAAAATTTACAAACAATCTTCCAAATATTCATAATCCATGCATGAAAAACATGTTGGCCATCAGGCTTCATGTATTAAGTAAAAGTCCCAAGATGCATGTATACAAAAAACATCACTTACTCTAATAGTGGATCGTTGGAGCCACTACTAGCTCCCCAAAAGTACTAAATATGTCTATTTGATTCCTTATGGAAGAATCCAAGGTGATTAGTCCTTTGCTTGTACAATGAGGGTGTATATATAAGTAACAGGGTGATCTTTCAAGTCCCTTGTGACTCTTGGAATACCCTCATGACTATTTGACTTCCCTATGACTTTTTGACACTTACACAACTCTTCAAATTTTGTACTTGTCCTTTGGACTTCCACTTTACAATCATTTTCGAATAAGAATTTACACTAATCCACAAAATGATGTGACAAATGATGACTCATGACATGACATTGATGACTTGGACTACATGATCACATGGAAATGTCAAGCCATTCTTTGCTATTGATTCCTTTTGTCTTCTTAAAGGTGATTTCTTCTTCCACCTCCATATGGATTTATGATGAGGAGTCTTCAGGGTTATTAGATATTGAGTTGTTGTCGCAAACTGATGTCCATTTTTTTCCTCCTAATTGATCAAATTGTATCTTCAGCTACAAAAGTGTCTTATAACATGGGCTCCTTCTCCATCTACTTATTCATCATGTTTTTGTAGCATGATAGAGTACCTACATCTGCATTTCACTCATGACAAGATGAAATCAGTTTGATAAACTCCTAGTCTAAGATGGTGCATGATGATCCACTTGTTGAGCTCAAAGTGGGTGGAAGGATGAGAGAGAGGCTCAGGGACTACACAATTTCATGGCTCAAGAATTAAAGGGTCATGATTGAGCCTTGATACTGTGTAATGTGTAGTTTAGGCTAGACTAGGATTTAGGATTGCATAGTTGAGGGATTCAGGGAGTCAGGATGAGGGCTTGAGCACTAAGATTTCCCACTGTGCAATGTCAAAAGGACAGGGAGACCAGGTGATTACGTAATTGTCAAGTTTAGGAGCTCAAGGTTGAGGCTTGAGGACTGATATTACACAATGTGTAGTTCAGGGCTGATTGGAGGGAAAAATTGTGCAGTTTTGGAGCTCAGGGGTTGGGCTTAAGCACCGGGATTGCGCAGTGTGAAATTCTGGGAGGTAGAAACTGTGCATTGCATAGTGCCAAGGGACAAGTTTGATGCTTGAGTATTGAGACTACACAATGCGTAGTTCAAGAAGGCTAAAAGAGGATGAGTGGCATGGTCAGAGAGTTTTCCCAATTTAACTAAGTGTCAAATCCATGAAAGGAAGATAGGAAAAAACATGACTCTAAAAATTACCACACACTTAGATCACTTGATGACACAAAATGGAACACTTAGAACACATGAATAACATCCTTTCCCCAATGCGACAACATTGCGACAACCTACACCAAGTGCGACACCAAAGATACACTTTGCGACGAACATTACGACACTTGTGTGACATTGCTTAAAGCTTTGAAAATGAGTGTGATACATGTTTACATGGAAATACCAACTCATTTACACAAAGGTTACCCTTGGAAACCACCAAAACTAGATTTTGTGCATTGTATGACACTCCACATGCTAAACAATGACACTTTGATTATCTTGCAAATGGGACAAGGAAACTTAGAGAAAAAAAAAATGCAATAAATTTTAATGCTTGCTACGACAACATGCAAAGTAGAAGTAGGCTCTAAAATTTGGATGTAGGCTAAAATTTTGAAGGGTGTTGTACCAGTGAAAACACTTTGTGACACATTGGTTGAATTCCAGCGTCTCTGCCTTGGTTAATTCTTTAGTGAAGGGTTTAGTTCTTCAACGAGTATTGATTCATCGTGAATATCACTTTGGTTTCCCCACTTACCTTGTGAATAAACATAGTCCTTCTATCCTTTATCAGTTGAACGCAAACATAAGACCAAAAATATCACAATGTTTCGAATTAGGAAAGGATAGTATAGTTCATGAGCTTTAGATTTTCAGAGTACAGT
The DNA here is from genome assembly GCA_000404065.3 of Pinus taeda. Lineage (NCBI taxonomy): Eukaryota > Viridiplantae > Streptophyta > Pinopsida > Pinales > Pinaceae > Pinus > Pinus taeda. The sequence goes on from APFE030672580.1 coordinate 361,200, forward strand.
TTTTCATCTCTGGTGTTGCTTCATTGCCAATAGGCCTCGACAATAGCCTAATAGAGTCACTACAGGAACAAAAACATTTTTTTGCTACCAGTGAGCCTGGACAATACCCTGACAAAGTTTCTTTCTTCAGTTCCTTGTGTAGGAACCCTTTCTCTTCTTTTACCCTTTATTTATGTATTTTATATTGGATTGTGCACAAGAACTTATCCATTTCATGGGTGGAAGAGGGATCTCGACTTATTGAGAGTAGAAGAGGTTGTTCCTTCAGTGAAGCATATACAGACCTCTGATTTAGGTTTGCTCATTTAGATTTTTCCCCTTTTCCTTCTTAATTGATTGGATAAGCATGGAAACACCAAACATAAAGAACCAAGTACAGGCATAAGTTTTCCAAAATAGACATGGTTATCATGGCCTAACACAAAATATCCTTATGAAAGGATCATATTTTCCATTAGAACATCATTGACCAAAAGATGTAACCAAAACAAAGAAGAAGGACCAAAGGTTAGCCAAATGTTGTAGTTTCACAAGACTCTTTTCAATTCATCCACACACAATGAAGCCAGAAAACATGTTTACACATATTGCTTATTTATATAAACATAAAACAAAAGAACAAGAACAAACAAAACAAACAACCAAAAGAACAAACTATGTACATAGGGTAGGGCACAACCCTAGACCATCATTGAAAATATTGTTTTAAATATTGGCCATTAACAAGAAGAGAGTCAATATTCCCATATAAATATTGGAGACAATATGTGTGTTAACCAAGCTTCACGTGCATGGTATATGGTTTGATCCATAGGGACTAGAACTTAGTATGTTTACCTTTGTCTTCATCGGCTTTGTCCCACTTCAAGACCAGGTCACCCACACTGAATTCATTTTTCCTAGCAGAATTCTTGTCTAACCATCTCTTGATACGAATTTGATGGATGGAAAATTTTTCTTTAGCTTTATTTCTTTCTTCCTTTAGCTTGCAAAGGGTGTGTATCCTACTCTAAACTAATAGGCATGACTTACCCTAGGACTCTTGTGAAAGTGGAAGGGAAGGAAAATAGATGTTTAGGTGTAGGATGACTTCTTTTCCATACACCAAGAAGTAAGGAGACGTATTCAGAGAAGGCTTAAGCATGACTCAGCCAGCCCATAGGGCATTCACCAAAGCAGAGTGCCAGTTCCTCTATTCAGATAAATTTGTCTTCTTAATGATGCATATAAGATTCTTATTAGTGGACTCAAAAAGACTGTTTGCTTATGGATATTAATTAGAAAAATGTTTCAATATAATACCATTTTACAATGCAAAATCATATAATCTCAACAACAAAAAATACATTGCGTTGTAAAAAACCACTGAAGTCGAAATGCCACACTTGGAAATGATATTCTATTTGAGGAAGCTAATGACTTCTTTATTGTTCACTTGCTGATCTAAATTTAAACAAGAATGCAAAAAGTTATAGATATAACCATAAATACAAAGATGCATAAGAAATAACACTTCATTTCATTAATATCAAATACTGAAATATGCTTGCAAACAGAATGGAAATAAGAATAGCTCAAGTGATGGTAGCTTATCTCTGAGAAGAGATGTGGTGGTTACATGCCTCTAAACTGCATTACAATGAGGCTCAAGGGCCTTTTTATTATTGAACAATAAGATCAAACCCTAAAAAACTAAAACCCTAACTCGAGGAGATGTAACACCAAGAATTTATGGGGCCTGTTGGGGTTAGTTGGACAACCAACTTCCTGGGGTTGCGACTTGGTCATATTATCTCTGTTTGACGCACATGATACCTTGTTGGAAATATCTCTCCGAGGACTACGATATAAAAGATGATTTTAGGCAAAAAGATCATTGGTACAAGATTTCCAAAAGAACACTGTTTAGGGCCTCAAAATAGCTCCAAAGTTTAGGACCCGAAAAAAACTACTAAAAATAGTAAATTGTGCTACAATTAAGGATACTGAAAAAATGAAAGAAACAATGGTGGGGGTCCAAGTGGAATTGGTGGGTGGCCACCAATATCCACCTAGATCATTCCTTCCCCCTTAGGAAGCAATGGTCCCCATTACATTGAGTTCCTCCATGAGATGGGGAAACTTCTGCTGAACTTGGTCCCTGGTGAGCCACTTGCCCTGGTGAAGGAGTTGGACTTCTCTAACAACTCGATACAGTTAGATATTCTGCTAGCGAGTGTGCTTTATTTGTTTGTCCATGATTCCGGTGGATGAAGCCTTAGAAGTATTGAAGGAAATCACAGACCTTGAAACGGTGGAACTTATAGGCATTTGCCTTAAATCTTCATACTTCAGTTTCAAGGGAAAAATCTATGAGCAAACACATGGTGTTGCAATGGGCTCTCCATTATCACCATTGATTGCTAATCTATACATGGAACACTTTGAGCATATGGCCCTTAGGTCTTTCCCCTTTACCCCTGAAGAATGGAAACGATATGTAGATGACATTTTTGCTAAATGGAGCCATGGTTTGGACAAACTTAAGGAATTTTTATCTCATATAAATAGCCTCTCTAAACACATAAAATTCACTATTGAAATTGAAAAATACAACCAACTCCCCTTCTTAGATGTCCTCCTTACTAAGAAAAATGGCAAACTAAGCCACCAGGTCTTCAGAAAACAGACACACACTGACATATATCTTCATTCAAACTCCCACCACCATTCGAAGAAAAAAATTGGTGTCATCAAAACCCTAGCCACCAGAGCCTCCATAATCTCTGACCCTGAACATTTAGAGGAAGAACTTAACCATCTCCATGAGGTCTTTGTAAACAATGGCTATCAAAAACACATTATCCAAAAAATAATTAAATATTCCATAACCAATAAACATAAAATAAAATCTCTTGAAAACCCGAGAATCTCCTTACCCTATATTAAAGGAACCACAGATAAAATTGCCAGAGTTCTCACCAAGCATAACATTATGGTTGCTTTCACGCCCCCCAACACCCTAAGAAACATGCTTGAGTCTGCTAAGGACTTATTAGACCCAAAAAATCACAAAGGAGTATACTCGATTCCCTGTTCTTGCAGCAAAGTTTATATAGGTGAAAAAGGGAGATCCTTTGGAATAAGATTAAAAGAACACATTAATGATATTACAAGAAATAGGTCGGAAAAATCAGGTCGAGTAGAGCATGCATGTTTCTCCTCACATTATATCTACATGGAACAAGCAAAATTATTCCACAAGGAGGACCATTATTTAAAAAGAAGGGTGAAAGAGGCAATTGAAATTGAGAAATCCTCCAATAACATGAATAGGGATGACAGTCTTAAATTAAGCAACACCTGAAAACCCTTATTAAATAGAATGAAAAAGCATTAAATTAATCTAATACTTTCTAACTAATTCATAACAAGTAACTCATTTATATAACATATCATATAATTAAATAATAAAAACATAATATATCTTAAAAATAATAAAATCATAATAAAACTAAAAGAAAATAACTATCAACAAGAATAAGGTTTAAATGTACTATAAAAAAAATGGATAATATGTAATAATGTTAATAAATAAACAGAAAATAAATATAAACATAAAAAAAATATGATATATAATTAAAAATAAACAAATATAACAATATTAATTCATAATAATAATTAATAAAAAAAATAAAATAATAATAAATTAATATAATAACAAATAAAAAAATTGTAACAATTAGATAAAATATAATAATACAAATAAATAATTAACACATAAAATGAATTATAAAAACAATTCGTTCTTATATTCAAACATAGAAACCTATAATTTAAATCATAATAATAATATATTAATATAAATAAATAGTTAATAAAATTATTTAAAAAAAATCAATTAATTAATAATTATGAATCAAGCCGACATTATAACACAAATAGATATCAAATTTCTTTTTAAACAACTATTAATAGCTCCATATTTTCACGACTCTCTTCTCAAAATACTGATCTTATTGCCCTGATGATGGACTCACCTAGCTAGTCTGAAACGTTGGTTTCATAAAAGGTTCACAGGTTTTTCCACTAGAATAAAATTCAAATTTAACTTTTTAGGTGTGAGTTGTTCTGCAATGTCTGATGTGTCTGGGAATGGTGGGAAGTATGGTCAAAGGCAGTCCACATTGAACACTGGGTGCAGGCCAAGGAATGGGGGAATGCTGAGCTCAAATGAATTTTCTCCCACAGCCTTGGTAATGGTGTAAGGACCATATCAGAGTGGTATGAGTTTCCGATAGGCTCTGGTAAGGTGTTCCTTTTGCAAATGCAACCAGACTTTGTGGTCCACCTGAAACTTGTGTGGCACTTGATGTTGATCATGTCATTGCTTGTACTTGGTATTTAATTTATCCAGAATGTCGTGGACCTGCTGGCAGATATGTTGGATGTGCTCAATGAAGCAGTTTGCCTTATTGGTTTCGTAATGGACATGAGCCGAATCTACCTGAGTAGTTGCAAATGGCATGACCACATAAATGGGACATAGTGGCTGGAATTCCAAGCCCACCTAAAAAGGGATGTGGCCAGTCAAGCTGTGGAGAGCCCGATTATAGCTGTGATGGATATAGGGGAGGCTCTCATCCCATGTGCATGGATTCTTTGAGTTGTACATGCACAGAATGTGTATGATTATCCTGTTGACGACCTCTCTCTGGCCATCAGTTTGGGGATGGAAAGTTGTGGACTTAGTGAGCTTGGTGTCTAGCATCAGCTAGAGACTGGACCAAAATGTACTTAGGAAACTATTTTCCTGATCTGAGATGTTAGACTGTGGGATCCCATAGTGTACCCACACTTGTTCAAATAAGAGTTTAGCAATGGCTTCTGCTGTGATATTCTTCTCCTAGGCAGCCATAATGGCTATCTTCGAGAATCTTTTGATGACCACAAAAAAATGGTTTTTGCCACGCTTAGTAGAAGGAAGGCTTGACATGTAATCCATGGAGATGGATTCCTAAGGTCAACTTGGGGTAGGAAGCAGAGTATAGAGGCCTTGCTTCTTGATGGTTGGTTTGGCAAATTGGGCAGGTAGTGCAGGATTTTATGTACTTCTTGATATCTTGTCGAAGATTCAACCAATAGAAATACTTCTGCAGTACTGCCACCATTTTCTCGACCCCGAAATGCCCAATGGCATGACTGTAGTGTGCCCCCAAAATCATTTTTGCACGCTTTCTTGAAGGAACACAAAGGTTTCCCAGGTGGTATAATAGGGCATCCTGGAGGTGAAACTTTGGAACTTGTTGACTCTCCAAGAGCATTTCGTATGTGTTTCCAAATTCTGGGTTGCTTTTGTAGAGAAGTGGCCAATCAAAAGTCTCATGCCCACAAGAGTTGATCACGGTGGTTAATGCCATGATCAGTGGTCGGCTGAGGCAATCTAGAACATTATTAGTGTTGCCCTTCTTATACTTGATATTCAAATGGAATTGTTGTAGGTATGTGGACCACTTCTGATGGCGATCATTTTGCAACTTCCCTTCCCCAAAATGTAATGCTTCCATTTTTGGTAGGCCTGCATAATGGAATACATCTCTTTGTCATAAGTGGAATACTTCCAGACTATGTCTAAAAGTGTCTCACTGTGATATGCCATTGGATGCCTCTGTTGAGTAAGGACTGCCCCAATAGCATACTCAGAGGCATCTGTCTCGATCTCAAATGGCTGTTGCAAGTCTGGTAATGTGAGCAATGGTGAAGAGAAGAGGTGATGTTTCAACTCTATGAATGCCTTATGTTGAGATTCAAACGAAAAAATTTTTGCTTTCACTTCTCCCTTGGTGACATGACTCAAGGGAAAAGCGATATGAGAGAATCCCAACACGAACCCACGGTAGAAATTGGCAAGACCAAGAAAGATGCATAGCTCTGTTAGAGTGGTTGGAGCTGGCCAATCCCGAATGACTTGGATCTTGGCTGGATCCACATGCAACCCCTGTTCATCAATAATGTATCCCAGATACTGAACCTGGGTCATGCCAAAAGTGCATTTCTCCAAATTGGCACATAGCTTGTGTTGCCATAGTGTTTGGAGAACATGTCGGATGTGGTGGAGGTGATCTTCCCAACTCTGGCTGAAGATCAGGATGTCATCCAAGTATACCACTACAAATGAGTTGGTGAATGGCCACAAGATGTCATCCATCAACCTCATGAAGGTTTCAGGAGAATTCGTCAAACAAAAAGGCATAACCAACCATTCGAAAAGGCCCTCCTTAGCTTTGAAGGAAGTCTTTGACACATCAGAGGGTTCAATTGCTGCCTGGTGATATCTTGATTTCAAGTCGATCTTGATGAAATATTTTGCCCCCTTTAGTTGGTCCAGAAGGTCATCAACCCATGGGATCAGGTATCTATTCTGGACAATGATCTTGTTCAGTGCTCGATAGTCAATATAGAGTCTCCAAGTCCCATCCTTCTTCTGTACCTCAGGATCTCAAGGCTGAGGCGTGAGGACTAAGACTACATAATGGCCAGTTTAGGTCTGATTGGAGGGAAAGATTATGTAGTTTTGGAGCTCAAGGGATTGTATTGAGCACTAGGATTATTCTGGGAGGAAAAATTGCACATTGCATAATTCCAAGAAACAAGGGTGCTTCTTGAGGGATGAGACTGCGTAATGCACAATTCAGGAAGGGTAAAAGAGGCTGAGTGGCATGGTCAGGGAGTTTCCCAATTTGACTAAGTGTCGGATCAATGAAAGGAAGATAGGAAAAAACATGGCTTTGAACATGATCACACACTTAGATCACTTGATGACACAACATGGAACACTCAAAACACATGAACAACATCATTTCCTCAATATGACAAATTTGCAGCGACCTACACCAAGCGCGACACCAAAGATACACTTTACGACGACCATGACGACACTTGTGAAACATTGCTTGAAACTTGGAAATGAGTACAATACATTTTTACATGGTAAGACCAACTCATTTACACAAAGGTTACCATGGAAACCACCAAAACTAGATTTTGTGCATTGTGCGACACTCCACATGCTAAAATATGACACTTTGATTTTCTTGCAAATGGGACAAGGGTACTTAGAGAAAACACATGCAATAAGTCTTAATGCTTGCGAAGACAACATGCAAAGTAGAAATAGGCTCCGAAATTTGGATGTAGGCCAAAATTTTGGAGGACGTTATAGCAGCAACAACATAAGATTTTGGCATATGAAGTTGGGTTACACGTCTTCCTTCTAAAGTATCTTGCTATTCTGTTGCTCTATAAAAAATCATTATTGCTATTGAAGTTGTTGATAACCCGATTTTGAGGTTGCTTATTTTATGAATTAGAAGTTGGCCCTTTTTTATTTCTCTTTCTTGTTTTTAGAAAAGTGTTTGAGATTCTGTAGTGAATGTGAGATTTCAACCTTTCAAGGTATTTTTGACTCTCTGAGTATCTTGCATCTTTTTGCTAAGTTCTTGAAGTTGTAAGTATCTTGTTTGCACTAGTTTTTCAATCTTTATGATCATATTTATGGCTAGGTGAACTTGAATGTTCTTCGTACTTTCGAATTTAAGACCTCTGATTTGCTTCCCTTTTTGAACTTTCAGATTTCAATATTCTTCAAAGAAGAAAAATTCAATTTCTCGCTGCTTCCTTTTTTTTTCACAGTTTTGTAGTTTTTCTGGGTTTTGTAAAATGTGCAAGTTATTGTGATAAGGTCAAATATCATTTTTCACTTTGGGAAGTGTTTTTTTTCTTTGGGGTTTGCTTCCCTTTGTTGTTTTGATTTTCCTTTGTCTTATTATTCATGTTTGCTTGCCCTTAAAATTCTCTTGGAAACCTGCATTTACATACTAGTGTGCATTAGGTTAGATGCATTTTAGATATCATTTAGTTGTTTTTGTTATATTTTGAATGTGTGGGTGCCAAATTGGAAAATAAAAAGAAAAAATAACTTTTTTATTATTATGTTTCTCATAGAACCTTATAGAAGTCTCTTTTCATCGAAGAAAAAGAAGAGTTGCATTTTCATGTAGCCTAGTTTTTTTATTGATTTATTTTGCGTCATAACACCATCAATTGCACTTCCATTTCCCTTGTCCTAAAAATAAATAAATTAAAATGAACGCTAAAATTAAAATGAACTAGAAATTTTTGTTTTTGTCATAGCAACATCAACTAGTCTAGGGAATTTTAAGGCCTTGGAATATGTGTGTGGAGAGTAAACTTTCCAAGGGCACTGAAACTGAAGAGTATAGAAGCTGATTAATGAGTGGAAATATAGTGTCATTAAGTTGTTTGGGAAAGATCCTCTAACACAGGAGTTAAGAACGAGGATGTGTGAAGATAGGGAAAGAGAGATACCCCCTCTCCTACTGGTGGGATCATGTGTCCATGATCGTTTCCCCGAATTTCAATTACGAGTTGGTGACCTTAGTTACCTTTCCTAGGGACCACATAGATGACTACAGTGGGGAATGCTCGTGGTACATGAGGAAGACATTACATCACTTTCATAGTACTGCTAGAGGGTGCCCTCATGAAGCCTAAGTACTTCCACCGATAAAGGCTATTGTCTGGAGGTTAGTGTAACTACTTCTGTTACCTTTGATAGTAGGCTTGGGTCCTCATCATGCCAAATTACCTTCAGGAGGTCCTTTTATTCAATTTATTGTATTTTGGTATCTGGTCTTAATCACCCGGAGCAGAAATACTTGGAAGTTGTTTATTTGTTTGTATATTTCGAACTTTTTTTAGAGAGCGCTCTATGCTCCTAGATTTCCTTAGGTGATTTGAGTCTTTAATATATCTATCTCTCTCTCTCTCTCTCTCTCTCTCTCTATATATATATATATATATATATATATTATAGCTAAACAACTGGTTTTTCAATCTAGAAGGCTTCACGAGTTTTCACCCTCGAGTGCCAAGCCTTCATCGAGAAGGCACATGAATAATTATGTTGGTTCTTTTGAACTAGTGCAAGCTAATGCAATAGAGACAAATCCTTCGCCCATGATTCCTATTTCAAAGGGAAAGCCTAGTCCAACCCATAGTTCGGATGGAAACACTGTAGTTATTGGTAGAGTACTCTTCCAGTTGGAAGTCCAAGTAGAGGTTGAAGACTTTCTAAAATCCACTGGGACTCCTATAGAACCTCTTCCTTTTGACCTTCCTTACGTTGACTCGTATGTGGTTACCCAAATCATAGACCTGGTAGCCCTCTTCACTCTCCTTATTTCTTCATGGCCAATGTTAGTAGCACTAATGCGACTGTTGATACAACCAATGTGCATACTCCTTATTCAACTATAGGAGGTGGTACTTTATATATCCCTAATGTTGCACCTAGCACAATGATTTTTGGATCTACCTCCACTCCTGCTTCGAGTGGGGGAACCCAACCTTATACTCCTTTCACTCGTATTTTTCCATTTGGAATGCCATCTAGTGGGATTCCCTTAGTTCCATCAACTTTACCTTCTACTACTCTGGAAATTATGCCTTCAATGGCTAGTAGTTCCTCATATTTACAAGGTTTCACATTTGGAAGTGGACATGTTCCTCCTTCCAATCCATCATTGAATATAGGAACAATGTATATCCTTAACTTTGCTCAAAATAGTAATCCTTTTCAAATTCAATGGAGCCAAGGATTTTTATATCCTTTGGTTAGTGGTTTTGGGTCTATGAATAGAGTATTCCCTTCCCTACTAGAAGTGCGTCATCAACTTTTCATCCTTTGGCCAATGCTTGGAACCCTTACCAAGGGGTTTCTCCTTCTTATAATGTTTCACTTGGAGGAAATGTCCCTATGGATAGTAATCCTACAGTAGGGGGAGGATATACTCTGTGTACCCCTGGACAACAAGGTTTTCCTTATAGTTCAGTTTTTTCTACGAGTAATCCTTGGCAGCCTGGTGTCCCTCAAAATCTAGTACATTCCTTTCCAAAACCTAGGAATTCCACTCATGGAGCTTGGAATTCAATAGTATCACCACGCTTACCATTCCTAGAAACTCTCAATTTTCCAAATATTTCGAAATTAACTAATTATCCAATCCGTTACAACCTGTCTTGGCCCCCAACCCATACCAAACTTCCATCAGACATACCAAAATTTGAAGGGAATTTTGGTGAATATCAAATAGACCATGTAACCACTTTCCATTTATGGTGCTCATCAAACTCCTTCATTGAAGATTCGATTAGGTTGAGACTCTTTCAATGCACCTTAATTGGAAATGAGGAGAAATGGTATATTGAACAAAAGGGTGGTTCCTTGTCTATGTTTGGTGAGTTCGCTAAAATGTTCATTAACCACTTCCAGTATCTTGTTCGTTATGACGTCGAAATTGAAATTCTAACCAATTTTGAGTAGGACAAGGCCACCCATATTTTTGACCACATTCCAGAGTGGTGCAAAAGGATGAGATTGATCAAGGCTTACATCCTTGATGAATTTCTACTCAAGTGGTTTTTGAAATATTTACAGCTTGAAATATCTAAGGATGTGTCACTTTCATGATTGTCCACAGAAGAACATGCTATCTTTAGAGCCCTACAGTTAGAGCTGATTTATTCCCACTCTGGTGTCCTCTACAAGATACTACCTGATGCTCCTAGATCTAAAATTGATCTCACCAAACTAAAACCTGCCCCCCATGTCGACGGAGTTGTAGGATCACTTGATACAACCAATTTGTTAATGAACCAATTACAACATTTGTCATTACAATATGCTTATGCGACATAAGCTATGCCATCCGTATCTCCCCCTTTTCAACCTTCTGCGATTAATCTCATTTAGTCCTTGAATTCTAAAGGAAATAGAAAATTCGAAGGGAAGAAGAAAGGACATGAGAAAAAGAAAGATAAGGAAGGGAAGGGGAATGCAAATAAACCTAGTGAGAACACTAGAGAGGGAAAGAAGGAGTCCAAAAGGAAAGTTAAATTCTAGTGCAAGATATGCAGTGGGGATCATCTTACTCATATTTTCCCCAAGATTCAAGATGCTCAACCCTTGTTAGCCCAACAAGGTTCTTCTAGTTCCTAGGTTATGCTTACTAACCCTTTCCCCAAGGGAAACAATTACTTGCTCGCGTGAATGTTAATATTGGAACCCATATAGGGGGAAACCAGGAAGGGGAATCCACATCGAATGTGTATATGGTTAAGACTCATGTTGATATTTCAACAAGAGCTCATGATTACAGAGAACTAGAATCTTCTAAGGCTAAAATTGCTTCTTATACTCAAGAACCTCTTCATAATGAGAGGCCTGCAATTGAACCTATACCTCGAATTCCGAAAGGCTCCTCAAAACGATTGACTTATAATCCAAATGCTAGGGCTTCTCATAAATATTCCATTATTGAAGATTTAGCACAAAGCCCCTGCGCTATGTCGCTGTTCGAGGTACTCCAGTCATGTCCTTCACAAAGGAGTGTTTTTCTCACTGCGATCAGAGTAGTTGACACGAAAAACTCTCTAGTGATTAAATTTGATATGTCAAATGTAAAAAATAGACTCCCTCATCACATGGATTTTCAAAATAAATCTTTGTATCATAAGGAGACCATCTTTTGTACTGTAGTTGATGAAGGGGCTTCCACATCTGTCATTTCTATGTCACGTTGGAAAGCTATTGGGTCCCCTGAAGTTGTTCCCTCTCCTACCCTTTTAATCACATTCAATGGTCATTCTCATAAGCCTCATGGGATTATGGATGCCTTCCCAGTTGGTGTGGGGGGAAAGGTAGTTAATTTGGAAGCAAAGATAGTCGATGCCAATCTAGATTATAATGTTTTATTAGGTCAGAACTGGGTATATGTGATGGATGCCATAGTTTCATATTTTTTTCACATAATATGTTTTCCTCGTGAAGGGATAATTGTTTCAGATGATCAGTTAGCCTATTATCCCAATGGCCCAAATGCATCGGCTGACTCTACTATCCCCTAAGTTAAGAATGATAAGAAACCTACTGATAATTTAGGAGTTGGAATATATTCCTCATTGATTGTAATTTTTATCTTCCATCTCTTTTTGCATATGTCAATGCCATCTCATTCTCCAGCGTGGTCCCTCGACAATGTTATTTTAGAACTCATTATTTTTTGGATCCTTAGACCTCTACCCCTCCTAGTGCCACATTAGAAAGAAGGGGAAGTTGGTGGAATGGATTATCCTATATTTGCAGTAGAAATTACATATCAAACCATTGTTAATACTGTAGATCCTGATCCAATCCTTGTTTAATCATATTTTTTGGATGATAATGTGGCACCCATATGGGAAAATGGTTCCACTTTGGCCATGGATTGCCTTGATATTGTTTTATCATCTAAGGAGGCAATTCTAGAAGAAATGAAAGGTGTAGAATGTCATGGGATGATTTGCATCATCGGTCCTATTTTCTCCCTAACTTCCATAAAGTCAAATCAAGTTTGTCTAGTCCTTCTTCTCATGGAAATGTTAACGGAATTTTGAACCCTTTGGCTCCAACACATATATTTCCTTAAGGTAATATGGCTAACATTTTGGAAACCGTTCTGGTGAATATTTCCAAGAATCCCAACGTCATTTAAAATGTATTCATCAGCGCTGATATTTCCCCTGAAGAGATTAAAATTTATACCGACCTTTTCAAAGAGTTTAGCGATGTATTTGCTTTGTATTATGAGGAAATGCCTAGTATTGATCCTAGTATAGTTTAGCATGAGATCAATAACCTATGAAAACACAAAGCCTATGCATCAATAACTTTAGTCAGTTAACCCTAGAAGATATGTGGCCATTAAGGCAAAAGTGGAGAAACTACTTAAATAAAGTTTCATCTACCCAATTCCTCTTACTTAATGGGTTTTGAACCTCATCCCCATGGAAAAAAAATAAGAAACAATTCATGTATGCATTGCTTTCATGGATTTAAATAAACCGTGTCCAAAGGAAAATTTCCCCTCTCCATTTATAGATCAAATTATTGATGAGTGTGCTGGAAATGAGATTTTTTCCTTCATGGACGGATTCTCTGAATATAATACAAAAAAAATATGTCCCTAGGGTACATTTTTTTAATAGGAAAGTGCCTTTTGGCCTTAAAAATACTGGAGCTACTTTCCAGCAGGTTATGTCATATGCTTTCCATGACATCAAGCAGATAATCGAGGCTTATTTGGATGATTTAGATGCTCGCTCTCACAAGAGAATGGAACATCCAAAGCATATTCATTTATTTTTTGAAAGGTGTCATTACTATAAAATATGGTTGAACCCTAATAAGTACGTTTTAGTTGTTACATTTGGTTGATTTTTGGGATTCATCATTTTAAAGTGAAGGGATTTGAGTTGATCCCTTCAAGGGGTAGGTAATACTTTAGTTGCCTCTCTCATCTAATATTCGTTAACTTCAAAGTCTCCAAGGAACATTTTAAGGATGTTTATCATGAACTATGTTGAGAATATGAAAGGATTTATGCATTTACTTAAGAAAGGAATTCCATTTATTTGGAATGAATTCACCCAACACTTGTTCAATGCTTTGAAAAGGCATTGACCTTTTCTCCCCTATTGAGTCCACCTGATTATAGCAGAGATTTCCTTTTGTATCTCGCAACGACAAAATCAACCATATGTATGGTTTTGTTTTAGGAAGAGGATGCCCTTAAAGAACATGGCATTTATTATCTAAGTCGTGTCTTAGCCGGTCCTGTACTATGATTCTCCCACGTTGATAAATTGGATTTAGCAACAGTGCACGTTGTTCAATGACATCATCATTATATTTTTCTAAGAAAATCCATTGTAGTTGCTGACATCAATCCATTTCAATTTGTCCTAAGTAGGCGAATGATTGGGGAAAAATACAACAAATGGATAGTAATTTTACAAGAGTTCAATCTCGAGTTCATGTCAACAAAATCAAAGAAATATTTGGTTTTTGCAGAATTAATTTCGGAATTTCCTTGTGAGTGATATTTCACTTATTAAGAAGCATTTCCAGATGAACATGTTTTTCTTATCTCCTCTCAAAATCCTTGGTATGGGGACATCATTATATATCTCTAGACTTTGAAATTTCCTAAGTATTTTTCTAAGGGCGAACGATGGAAATTACGTCACCTTGCTAAGAGTTATATGATCATTGATGATACCCTATATTGTCATGGGGTTAATTAAATCCTTATACATTGTTTGACCCTTGAAGAATCTGAGTTAGTTTTAAATGAGTGTTACAATGGGGCTTGTGGTTGTCATTTTTGTAGGCTTGCAACAACCCAGAAGATCTTGTGTGTAGGGTATTTTTGGAAGCAGTAAAAAATTCCACCCTTGTCGAATCTATACTCATAAAATGCGCACTCATCCAACTCCTATCTTTCCTGTTATCACCGTCAGTCCATTTAGCAAGTGGGGAATTGAATTTACAATTTATCACTCAGCTTCGTCTAAGGCTCTTGCTTGAGAATTTGCTTTGTTTTGTAAATATTGTATATAGTTTTGGTTTATGTCTATGATTTTGTAGTGATGATGGTGTTTTCAATCTTCTTTGAAAGGTATCGATGGGTGACTCATTATATTTAGGATTCACAGACACTGCCAGTAGGCACACTAGGAATCTAGCTTCCACAACATGGATAATTCATTATCCATCTGGTTCGTTGTATGTCACAAGAGGCATATGTATTGGTCCTGATTCTAATAATATCGCTGAATACAGTGTTACTATCAATTTACTTTCTGAGGCAATATCTTATGGTATTGAATTATTAGTGGTGTACTTGGACTCACAACTAGTGTTGTCTCAGTTAAATAAAATTTATCGTGTGAGAGATCATTCATTACATCGTTAATTTTTTAGAGTGAAATTATTAAAAAGATCATTTAATTTTATCACATTCGATGATTAGATAGTGCATTTTTTGATTCTATAATTAACCAAGCATTGTATTCAATCCAATTTTAAAATCAATTTAAACCATAAAAATTAATTAAATCATTTAAAATTTGATCTAAATGAAAGGGAATATGGTCAATAATTACCTGGAGCTCGCGGTTTCCAAATTTTTTGGTGAAATTGGTTGAATTTGCTTGCAAACGTTTGCTCCCAAATCTCTCTCCTCAACACTTGAATGGTAAAATATGAGTTGGGTAAGTTCTAAAACTTTGTTTTATAATAAACAAACTCAAATGCATTTTGATAAAGCTTATTTTATTCCTATTTAATTTCATGAACTTTTGACCTTGATTGAAGTGTTGGGAAGGGCCTTTTTAGGGTAATGAAGACTTTTCTTGTCACTTAATGACGTTTTCTCGTTGTTTCGATTCCATGATTGCTGAACTATCGTGGAAGGTATTGTACTCTAAACTAGCATATAGGCTCAGATAAATTTTCATTGCATTTTTCATCGTGACCTCATACTGTGATACTTAGCCACATGGTCGACCCCACTATGTTGCGATTTTTTAATATTCCTCACTCATAGTTTCATACAATTGTAGCATAGTGGTAGAAACTTTCCTTCCATGGGATTCCTAGTTAGAACCTCACTAGCACATGTTTCCAATGCTGCAAATATTGTATAGGATCAAGAGTCCTCTTTACTCCCACCATGACTTTGTGTTGAAGTCATGATCTTCTTCCTCTTCTCTTTTATTCTTGATTTATACCCTAGAGGCTTCAATGTGTTAAGTTGTAATTTTCATTGCATATTGACCACTTGCACCCCTTTATTGGCCTTCAGCCAACTTTGTTGGACTCGTATATAAGCCACTTTTGACCATGACCATTATGCAAGATCAAGCAATGCATTCATTAGCCTTTTCGACTTGACACCCTTTTCCATGGAGGGAACATTCCTTGAGTATTAATGACTAGTATCTGCCACTTTGCATTGAGCATAGGAAGGTTCTAGACCTCAAAACTAGTGCACTTACCCTTGACACTTGTTCTCTCCACTGTACTATAAACATTGGTTTATTGATTTTTAGGCTTTATAATATGAAAAAGACAAAAAAAGTTAAATATTCCAAAAAAAGGAGCGGGAACGAGACAATTTCTTCATCATTTGATGGCGGCAAGTGTCAATCATGTCACCCTTGAACAAAGAACTAAAAAATGAGTCTTTCCTCCATCAAGATGGGACTTATTTTGACTTTAGGGAAGCCAAAACCTTTTCTATGAGTTATTCCTCCACCATTTCGTTAACTCTTCCAATCATATGAAGAGTTTGTTGATGCTTCCTGCATCACAAACTTATACATAGTTATTTTATGTGCCATAAAGTCACATAAAGTCACGTTTTTGTTCAAGGGAATTCAACCTTTTGTCAACCGCTTTGCGGTGTCTCTTGACTCATTTCTATTGGCCATACCCGATCTGTCCAATTATGCTCAGTATGACATCAATTACTTGGTCCTTTACTCATGTTAGTTAAGAAGGTCCCCATTGAATTCTTGCTGGCAGGTATGTTCTCATCAACTTCGACAAATTTCTCTGAGAGTATACCTAGAGTCACATCCTAGCCCTATTTACGTAATTGATAAGTGACCTTGTGCTCAACATCGATCAATATCATGGGTCTTTGAATAAGTAGTTCCCCTTGTGTTCGATGTCATCTTACATTATCACACATTGGGATTCGTGCATTAACTTGGTTTCCATTTGACCCTATTGATGGATTCCTTGTGTCAACTTTAATTATTGGTTGGTTCATAGGATTTCTTTCATGCGCTAGCCACATTTTGTGCATGCCAAAAATGTACTTCAAGGTGGTTACTTCATCCTTACTCTTCCGAGTCCCTCCAAATTATTAGCCTATAGGTTATGCTCATAGTTGATGTGGGATGCCTTAATGCCTTCCTTCCAATAAATATTTTCCCATCGACTCCAACTCATTACTCCGGGAACAACGTCTAGAGCTCTTTTTTTGTACCTTAGGGTTTGCAGTCATCAGTGGAAAACTCCTCTATAAAAAATGAGAATACATCAATGTCTCCTGATTGGTATATTCTTTCAAATGTTCGACTTCAACACATCTATTCACACTTGTTAGATTGTACTAGGGTACCTTGACACCCATTATCATTATTGGTGAGTTGTCTCATGTTTGTCAACAATATACACCAATGAACGGTAATCAAATGATTTCTCACATGATCTATTAGAAAATTATATATTACAGAGCAATGGAACACATAAAATATATTGCAGAAATATAAACACAGAAAACACATAAAATAAGAGAGACACAAATATACGTGGTTCACCCAATTTGGGCTACGTCCATGGAGAAACAGCCAACCCTTCCTTTTATATTATCTAGCAAACTAAAGAGATACAACCTACAATAGATCCACTGTAATTCCCTCTTCGCTCTCAATCTCCTCTCTCTTTCCTCACTCAGAATACAGATCTACATAGAAATAATACAATTCCCTCATATATAGCAAAGGGTTGCCTTATAGGGCAAAAATTACTAAATTAAACATAACTTCTACCGTCGGATATCTGCCTAATGAATGACCCAGATTAACTACGAAATTACAACATTTTACAAGGAAATTTTACATCTATTTTTAGCTTCGGGGGTGCTACCACCTATCCCCCCTTGTAGCGTATATTTTACAGGCGACATTACTGCCCCATTACAAACTGGGGTTCAATGCGACGATACCTTTGAATACAGAAGATAATCAGGATCCACACCCAATGTGGTCAAATTCAGCTCATTTATTCGCATAGTGTAGACATGTACAATCTGCGGTTGGTAAAGACCTCGGGTTGTGTCAACACCTTGGTTCACTTGAAAATTCCTCCAACTTTCTACCAGTCACACCTCTCAATTTTATATGTTGCACACTTTTTAAGAAACATCTTATATGTTGGCACTTGAGTTTATGTTGTACCACTACTCCACTTACATGACTTGGTACTTTTATGAGGATCAATTATACAACATCTTTTTTCAAACATCCTCCTATATGACACTGAGACATAGCTCCATTGTGTTCTTTCGCGACTATGATATGATGATCCACTATGTATTATTTAGCTCATTTTTTATACATGTATACATTTTGGATCAACATTATACTTGATCAACAAACATGTTTTACTACTTATGAGCATGGGTATGCCCAACTTAGACATGAGTTTTCTTCCTGACTCCTTGCATTTTCTTTTTCTCCTTCGAAATTTTTGCCTAATTAGACCAATATTTCTTTCAACAAGATGATGTTTGGAGCCTTGTACAACAAATTAATTGATGCCACCTAAACTATTAGAATTCCCCAATCCTTTTAAGAAAAGCATGCATATTAGATGTAGTTTGTAATTGACCACAACCATCCTTACATTCACCCAAAAGTCATTGATAAACACACCTTCCAAATGTAGTCACTTCCCAACTATATGACAGAGGAAGCATTTCATAGAGATTGTATGTCATGGATTGGTATTCAACACTTGGATACTGTTGCAGGTACTTCTTATTTACTTGATGGCCTAATGCCTCGACATTTTTCTTCTGCTGCTCCATCATCATCTTTGAAGTGTTCAACTGCGCTTGAATCTAACTTTTAGCCTTTGGTCAATTGGCTTTATGCTTTCTTATCCTCTATTGGCACCATTGTCTCTAGTGTTAAATCTTTGGTAAGTGCCCCTGTTGTGACCAATTCTGTTCCTAATGCTTTTCTTTTCCAAGGAAAATATTTTAAGCCTAGAGCCCTCCCTTTGGATTCTATGGCCTCTTTGCCTTCTGCACCACTTCTTGTTTTTGATGTTTATCTTATTATCTTTCTAGTCGTTGACATTTCAAATGTATACCTTTCCTTAGCCCTTGCCTCCAAGTCACTAGCCATTATTATTTCAAACAATCTTCCTCACTTCTAAATACTTCCACCATAGTACATATCCTTGATGATAAACATGTAGAGCCTATTCGACCTACCCCTATTATCGAAGAGAATATTGTTCCTACACCTACTACATTTACTCCACACAAACCTAATTCTTCACCACAATCCACTGCACCCTCTAATACCATTTATGATGCTCATTCATAACATTCTAATCCAGAAGAGATCAATGAGATTCTACATGAGCTTGAGGTTGTGGATGACATGGAGACAATTTCCGAGCCAGAAAATACATGGGAAGAAGATAAATTTTTGGAGACATGATCCTTACCACACGTGCAACCTTTTGCATCATAATCGGGAACAAGAAACATTGTTTTTCCCGCAGAGCTCTCTAATTTTTTTTGGGACCTAATTCACCAAAGGAAGTTTTGCACTTGTGTGCTCAAACTCTAGATATTGTTCCTTTCTTCCTCCTAAGGTGCTTGCCAAAGTTTGTGAATATTTTCATCAAGAAAAAGAAAAAGTGTTGGCGACCTCACAACAAGCTCACTCTATGAAATCTGTCACAAGTGGCATTAAGGGAATTTTGAGGTCTAAAATGGGCCTCCTAAGGAAAATCTAAAATAATAGTGGAAATAATAAAATAATATTAGATTACATCATCAAATTTTAGAGGGAAAAAAGAAAAAACTATATTTTCAACTTATCTCCCTATGGGTTTACTCAAATTTCGAGTGGAAACACTCGTTGGATGCAAAATTTAATTCCTCATCCAAGGATTACCCAAGTTGCATACTTTTGATGCACCTTACTACATGTAAAATGAGAAATACATGAAAAACGTGATTGTAATCACATTTTTTCATGTATTTATGACTTTTCATGTAGGAGGGTCCATCAAAAGTATGAAACATGGGTACTCCTTGGATGAGGAATTAAAATTTTGTATCCAATGAGTAATCCCACTCGAAATTTGAGTAAAACCTTAAGGAGAAAATTTTAAAATACAAGTTGAAAAAGTAGTTTTATTATTTTATTAGTTTATAATATTTTTACTTTTTTACTCCAAAAATGGTGAATCATCCCCCATGGTTGACATCATCATCTTGAATCCTATTGGTTCTTATAAAGCTCATTTTGGTTTTACATTTTTCTTAGGAGGCCCATTTTAGACCTCAAAATTCCCCTAATTATAACCACTTCATTCAAAACTTCCACCAATTGATATTTTATCTGTCACAAATCTCCAACATTGGTATTTACAGTAGCTATTTCAGTTTATAAGGGATTCATCAGTGCAATTAAAGGATCATTTGGTCCTTGTAGATTCAAAGTATAACTATCTCACTCTTCTACATGAGCAATAATAAACAAGAAATCCTTAGAGTCACAAAAGAGCGTGATCATTTGTGCACGCAGAAGGATCAACTTTAGCAATAGATTGAGACTATCAATGGTAAGCTTCAACAAATGTAGCCAATAGTTACAGATCATGCTTCTAGTGCACCAAAAGATATTTCTTCCTATGAGCCTATGCAATGCATTGAATTTATTGAAATAACTTGGATAAAATTGGTAGCTTGAAATAAATATTTACATCGCACTGTTTTTGAGTTGTGCTATAAGACTTTTGATCTGACAGAACAATTTAATCAAAATCTTGATCAAATCATAGAGAAAGAGTCCACACTTAGAGTTTTTCTTCAATGATAGACAAAAGACTCCCAAGAAATTTTGTGCCAAGTACAAGTGTGGCTTGGGTTGCTATCTAAGAGAAACCAATCACTCTATTAGTTGTGAGAGAAGAGAAAAAAGTTAATGGAACAAGCTCATGCCACTACTGACCTCATCCAAAAGCGTAGGATCTTTGACCAAGATGAAGAGATATATAATAAGATCCTTGCCTTAGAACGAATCCCACAAGGCCAAATCTATTATACAATATATCAAGCCTGTAGTTCAAGAAAAGTATTTGCAACTTTGTAAGCTTAATCTTATTGTAGATGAAATATGCCAAGCCTTGATTGCAACACGTCCTAAGAAGCCTGATGCAGAGACAACCTAACAATTCATTGATAAAGCCTCTACTTTGACTGATGGGTGGAAAGATAATTTGGACATGTATAACTTCTTTTGCCACAAAGTTTTTGATATTGTTCCAAAGTTGGATCCTTCATTTGAAGGAGAAGCATATTTACAAGCACAAGAAGCATTAACATTAGTTGATCAGTCACAAGAAGGACCAAGTGCACAAGAAAAGGGTTGATCAAAGGTGATTCAATAGACTATGGTAAGGGTTTGTTGGGTCCTTCATTTTTTGTGATCAATTTTGGAAGAAAATAGTTGTAAAAGTAGGAAGCACAAGCTAGAAAATAAATTGGTTAAACTAGATGGAAAGTAGCACCAGAAAAGAAGAAAGCGACAAGAAAGAAACATTAAATAGTTATATTGGAACTCAGCAAAGATGAGAAAGAAGAATCGAGATGTTAAGGTTGAAGGGATCAAGTAGATGTGGACAAAGTGGAGATAGATCTCACCAAGTTGGTTAAAGTGGACCATATCAAGCGAGCATAAACAAGATCCAAGAGGTTGAAAACTATATATAACCGCACAGAGCAAGCTATGAAGAGAGAGATCAAAAGAAGGTCGTTATGCTGCTAGAACGACAACCTGTTTTCTGCAAATATATTACGTTATAATTTTGTCACAATTCTGAGTTTTAAACAAAGTTTTAGGAGTAGTTCTGAACATATTCCTTTGAGTCCTTATGGATCTATATTTGTAATTATTGTGTAGAAATTCCTTGTAGATTCAAACTGCAAATTTTAATATGCTAAAATAACTGACTTGAATCTACTCTACTTATCAGCAGAAACAATAAACGATCAAGGAAATCACAAAGAATACAAGAGAAAGAATTAAATCACACACAACACAATTATTTCGTGGGAAATCCACAACTAAAAGCCCCTGCTATTTGTATATTGCATTAATTAGAAAACATGCGAAGATTACAATTCTTTTCTCAAGCCTAAGAAACCTTTGCACTATCTCTATCTATCTCAGTGCCTCCCAGACAAGCTCAAGCCTATACTTAGTCAATTCTATTGCCTTCCAAGCTCCTATTTCCTTGCACAATTCCCTTGGGAATTAGCCCATATTTGATTGGGAAATTCCATAATTATGAATTGTGCAATCCTCATAGAACTTCCTTTGATTGCATGCACCATCTGTACAATTCAAATGATTATAAAAATGATAGCACATTGTCGCTGAACTCCAATATCAATTGGGTAACTCTCAGATCTAACCTGCATGAGTTATTTATGAGTGAATCATCAATTAACTGGTTGAACACATGAAGCAACACCCCACTGTCTGACCTCCTACTAGTTCCTCCCTTAGTTGGAACTAGTTTAACTAACTTTAACTCATTTTAACTGAATTAATTAATTACAACTCAAAATAAACTCAATCAGGGATCCTATAAAGTAGGAGACACTCTACATGACTCAAGTTAGACCCTCAACTCGAATTAACTGAGACAACTAAGTCAAATTAACTTAGTCAGCTATTACAAGTTGTCATGAGATGTGGACTTACAATACAATTCCTAATTTAATTCAAGGACAAAATTAAATTAGGATTTTATTGTTGCATTTTAAACACTCCCTCTCAACAAGAAAGGGATTATCTGCTACCCCGATATTGCCTCTGTGAAACTCAAATTTTCATCTTGATAATGCCTTTGTCAAAATATCTGCATCCTTCTCCTCTATAGGAATGTACTCCAGCAACATGATTATCCTCTATACACAATCTCATAGATGGTGATAACGAATGTCGATATGATTGGACAGATCATGAAAAACTAGATTCTTAGAGAGTTTGATACAACTCCAATTGGCATAGTAAATCACAGTAGGATCCATCTACTGACCAAATAACCTAACAAGGATCTTCCTCATCCAGATAGCCTCACAAGCTACTTGACTAACAACCATGTATTATGCTTCTGCTAAACTGAGTGCAATTGATCTCTACTTCCTACTGTACCAAGAAACAAATGCTGACCCAATACTGAAGATTCCCCCTAATGCGCTCTTCCTGTCAGATGGACTCCTTGCCTAATATGCATTTGTGAAGCCTTGAAGCTTCACTCGATCTGTCCGTCTGTACTAAAGAAAAAACTGAGTGGTGCATATGAGATATCTCAACACATGTTTAATTTCCTTCCAATAAAGTTTGGTTGCATTAACCATGGCTTGACTAAGATGGTTAACTGCAAAACACATGTTTGATCGTGTGTTCACCCAATACATAAGTGAACCCACAATTTGTCTATAAATAGTAGCCTCCAATACTTCTCTTGAAGTAGCATCTTCCTTCCTCCAGTTACCTGCTAGAGGAGTCTCCATGTGTTTTCTTCTCTCCATGTGGAACTTCTTCCGTATCTCGGTGGCATACTTTCCCTGAGAGACAAACAGTTCCTCATATCCTTGCTATACTTCCATATCAAGAAAGTAATGAATGATCCCAGGTCCTTCATCTCGAATTCTCTTACAAGATCCTCTTTGTAAGATTTTATCAGCTTCTCATCACCTGTTAGAATTAAATCATCAACATATAATACTATAATCAAGAATTTACCCTCAACCATAATATGGTAAAGGTTCACATCTTCTTCACTTTTGGTGAAGCCCAACCCGATGAAATAGTTGTCAATTCTAGTGTACCAAGCACAAGGTGCTTGTTTTAGTCCATACAATGTTCACTTAAGTAAGCACACATGTGACTCTTTGTTGACAGTCTCAAATCCTTCCAACTACTCAATATACACCTCTTCCTCAATCATACTATTGAGAAATGTTGTCTTCACATCCATATGATGTATCTTCCATCCCATCTACACTGACAATGCTAGAATACATCTGATTGAAGAGTACCTAGCTACTAGAGAAAAGGTCTCATTATAATCAGTTCCCTCCACCTGAGAGAACCCTCTAGCCACAAATCCAACCTTGTGTTTCTCCACACTCCCATCTGCTACTTGCTTTACTTTGTAAAGCCATCTCGAACTCACCACTGACTTGTCTATTGATCTTGGGACCAGTTCCCAAACACTGCTTTTGATAATGGATTCATCCTCCTCAACCATTGCATCAACCCATACTGGTTTCTGCAACTCTTCTCGAATGAGGATGGCTCAACCTCTACACTCTCGCTCATCAGAGATCCATTGTATTAATTTCGTGACCTCCTCTGCTTATGCTATGATGTGGGTGCCCCCATGTTATCTCTAACATCATGCATCAATCTGTCAGCCTCTTTGGTGTGCTTACTTCCATCTTTGGAATCATCTACATGAGTGGGTGCTTCCACTCTCTGCTCCTCTACATGTGGTTGCTCCACATCACCCTTAGGTTCCTCCTTTGGAGCTAAAAGATCCTCATCTAAATGTAGTTTAAGCTCCCTCTCAAGGGAAAATATCATGGCCTTCTCTTCATCAAACTTCACATCTCGATGAACCATTTCCATCCTATTGGATGGAAGGTACACCCAATATTAGTGTCCCCCACAAATATGCCCAACTAAATTGTTGGCTCTAGCTTTTTCTGTGCATCCTTGGTAACATGAAAATAGACTGATGCACCAGACATCCTGAAGTGTGATACATCTCATTTCTTACTTGAGAAAGCTTCTTCTGGTGTACTCACCCTGAGAATTCGATGAGGGATTCTGTTATGCAAACAAACAATTGTGTTGCATGCTTTAGCCCACAAGTGTAACGATAGGCCCTGATCATGTAACATCGATTGTGAAACTCCCACAATACTTCTGTTCTTCCTTTCAACCACCCCATTCTATTGTGGGTTAGGAGGTGTTATTAACTCCTGTCGAATTCCTTATGATGCATATAAGTTATTGAATTCATTCGACACATTATCCACCCTTATCGCTTTTGAGAGCTTTAAATTTCTTGCCAATATCTTTCTCGACAAGTGCTTTAAATTCACAAAATTTAGCGAATGTATGATCTTTCTTCTACACGAATAAAATCCAACACTTACAAGAAAAATCATCAACTAATATTACATAATACCTATGCTTGGTCGTGGATGTTGTTGAGAACGGGCCATAGACATCTGAGTGAACTCTATCAAGGATCGCTTGCGCTTGAATGTATTTATCATGAAAGGAATCTTTTATGTACTTCCCTAATGTACAGCCCTTGCATGTGCCTCTATGCTATAATATACCCTTGGGAAGCCTTGTAGAAATTTGTTGCATGATCTTCAAAGCTTGGTGGTGCGAGTGACCCAATCTTCTATGCCACAACTCACTGATGTCTCAGCTCTGCACCTTCTCTAATTTTGTGCTCAAAGTAGCACAATATTCTACATCTAATTTGTAGAGGTTCTTCACCCGAACCCCCATCTGCTTCACCTATCCTAAGGCTATATGGCGAAGGAAAGCCTTTCCCTTTCTAAATATCACATCATAGCCATGGTCCTCCAACATGGAAACTAAAACCAAATTATTCTTCAAACCTAGGATGTACATGACATCTTTTGATATGAGAGGAGAACCAGACTCCATATAAAATGTAACAATACCAATTTCGATCGCTCTATACCTCCCATCATCTCCCACCTTGATGTGCATTTGGAGGTCCTTATCCTCCAAGTCACTAAAAAACTCTTTATTGTCGGTCATATGAAATGAGGCTCCACTATCTAGATACCACACACTACCCATAATTGATGTCACCATGCAATTGATGAGGGTGAAATCGAGCTTGAATTTTGAAGCAATAGCTTCACCTATCGCTCGTCTTGAGGGCTTCTCACCGACCTTCTTGTGTGGACACTTTGTGGCATAGTGTCCCAACTCATGATAATGAAAACATTTAATCTTTGATATGTCCTTCTTCTTTCCGCCTTGACTAGAATATGATTTGGAATGGGATTAATTCTCCTTCCCTTTCTTCACCCTTCCATCTAAGGCAAAGTTCTCCTCATCATCATGCTTGGATGAGGATCCATCTATGGTGTTCTGCCTAATATCTTCTTGTACCAAGTTGGACCACAATCATTCCCACTTTGGTAGATTTTCCCTCTCATTAACTGAGTATTGGTACTTGTGCTACCTCTTGGGAAGGAATAGAAGTGTTAGGCTCACTAGATTGTCTTCAACAACCATAACACTGAAACTTCCAAGCTCATCCTGACATTGGGTAAACTTGGTCAAGTACTTCAGTATTAAGTCGCCATTCTCCATCTTGATCTTTTTCAGCTTGTCCTTCAATGCCAACTTCCTATGGTCATTGATGCTTTGAAACATGTCTGTCAAGGCCTTCCACATTGCAAATTAAGTT
The DNA here is from genome assembly GCA_000404065.3 of Pinus taeda. Taxonomy (NCBI): domain Eukaryota; kingdom Viridiplantae; phylum Streptophyta; class Pinopsida; order Pinales; family Pinaceae; genus Pinus; species Pinus taeda. Next base: position 387,442 of record APFE030672580.1, read on the forward strand.
TCCTTACCATGGAGGTTCAAGACAATATGATCTCAAACTGCTTCTAGGATAATCTTTCTCACCTTTGCCACACATTTTCTCCAGTATGCCAAATCTTAAGCATCACTTGGCTTAGGAATATCTTTGTCTATGAATTCCTTAAGCTCGTTGTCTTCCAACACTACCTCCATCCTGTCCGTCCAAGCAATATAGTTCGAACTACCCTCAAGGGCATATTCGAGTCTCAACCATAGAATGGCATCCTACTAGCTCTGAAGTATGATACTGGAAATTTGATTTCTCTTGCAAAAGACAAACTCGTATTCTCCTATTCTATAGTGATTTCAACTCTAATACAATTTAGAAATTCCTTGTAGATTCAAACTATAGATTGTAATATGGTAAAACAATTGAATTGAATCTACTCTACTCATCAATGGAAGTAATAAACGATCGATGAAACCATGAAGCATACAAGAGAAAGAATTCAATCACACATAGTAAATTAATTCTTGGGGAAAGCCACAACTGAAAACCCATGTTATCCATATATTGCATTAATCAGAAAATATGATAAGATTAAAATTCTTTTCTCAAGCCCGAGCAACCTCTACACTATCTCTATCTATCTTAGTGCCTCCTAGAAAAGCTCAAGCCAATACTTAGCCAATTTCATTGCCTGCCAAGCTCCTATTTCCTTGTGCAATTCCCTTGGCAATTGGCCCATATTTAATTGGTAAATTCCACAATTATGAAGTGCATAATCCTCATAGGCCTTCCTTTGGTTGCATCCACCACTTGTACAATTTCAAATGATTATACAACTGATAGTACACTGTCCTTGAACTCCAATCTCAACTACGTAACACTTAGATCTAACATGCATGAGTTATTTATGAGCGAATCATCACTTAACTGGTTGAACACGTGAAGCAACACCCCAATGTTTGACCTCCCACTTGTTCCTCCATCAGTTGGAACTGGTTTAATTTACTTTAACTCAATTAAACTGAATTAATTAATTACAACTCAAAATAAACTCAACTATGGCTCCTATAAAGTAGGAGACACTCTACATGACTCAAGTTAGACCCTCAACTCGAATTAACTGAACCAACTAAGTCAAATTAACTTAGTTAACTATTACAAGTTGTCATGAGATGTGGAATTACAATATAATTCAAGGAAAAAATTAAATTAGGTTTTTCTTGTTGCATTTTCAACAAATTGAACTAGTTTGGATATCTTATACTATATATATATATTACTAATATATATTATTATATATTATATATATATATATATATTTGCAGGGTGTTATATATGAATTTATGGATGAGCGCGATTGTATTGCATGTCTCCTTTAGTTTTTTTTTTTTAAATCTTATGTTTAATTCCTTGTTATGCATATATTTACTTTTGCGTAAGAGTTATTTACTATATTTTTGGATGTTTATAAGTTTAATGTGTATTTGAATTAAGGAAATGAATCTTATCACTTCCTAAATCCCCAAAACACCATTTATAAGTCTTTAAACGCCTTATTTGAGGCCTTCTGCCATTGTGGAAGATTGAAAATTCCAACAACATGATAGACTACCATGAGCCCTTTGTTGGTACCTTGTGGTTAAACACTTGGTAATTACAATAAAAATTTTCGCCAAAAACTAGCATAACAAGTCCGATGGATAGTGAGTGCTGAAGAGGAGGATACTATAGGTGAAGTCTATAAGAGAGTGCAACTATGTATCACTGATTTGGTATAACACAAGATTAAGATATTTTCCCCCATTCTCTTGTGTATTTCATTCATATTTACATGATAGATTATGGATGTATTTTCATATGTATGTGCTAACTATCATAGTAGGAAAATAGTTTTGCTGGTCTCTTTGTGATTACTAGTTTAAATGTGCATGTTTGGGATTGGATTGAGTTGTGTTGCACTTGATTACTACACTGCCCATCTAGGTAGATCTTGGGTGATTAGTTGGATTTAAAGTAGCTTGATACTGTAAGTGAAATCTATCCTTAAACAAACCTGTCCCAAATAATTATTCTTCCAGGATTTCAACCTTTCCCAAGGAAACCCAACGAGAATTTTTTTCCCTAATATGCTTAGGATTTTACATGGTTCACAATGTCACATGGTTACCATGGATCACTAGCTCACACCCTTTAGCAACTCTCTCATCACTTAGGAACTTAGGATAAATTATGAAAATAAGACTTAGGACTTAGGATTATAATATTATATTCCTTTGTTTAGCCCTTTTCTTTAATACTTTATCCCCATTTCCATTTAATGGAGTCCCAACCCCCCTTACTTTCCTATTTGACTTGGTATGTACCCACAATGTATTATATGTGTGTGTGTGATTACTACATACAATGTTGGACTCATTGAACTTTTAGCATATAATCTCTTTGGCCTAATACCAAACAATCATTCCAACGTAAAGAAAACATACACAACTACTCTGACCCAAAGCAAACATGCAGAAATGTTGTCACAAAAAATCATACTAGCTCACTAACCTATATAACATATGTACATATCCAATACAACTTGGGGTCAAACTACGATATTATATAACTTAGCCTAAAAATATGTAAATAACAATGAAACAGAAAAATACCCAATGCAATTTGAAACACATGGTTGAGCTTTGATGGATTCCTTGTAAAAATACACCATCAAGGTATCTTCATATCTAAAATTCATTCAAAGTTATTAAAGTTGATCTCAATGCCCTTCAAATCTATGCAAGGTTAGTGATACATATAAATATGGAAATGCTACTCTTAAGAAGTTCCAATGAAGTCCCTTTTTATCATACATGATCATTTGTTCCTCTTTGTTCGTATGTCCCTTTCTACCTTGAAAATGGGAGTAGATTTAGGTAGTACAATCCCATCTCATGGATTTCACTTGCAATGTGTCAAAGAGCATAACATGGTCTAAGAGGAGTGGCCAACTAAGAGAAAATTCAAATCATGAAACAATGAACATTTAACTATTCCATCTCGTGCTCATTTGAGTCACCTAAGTCAGAAAACATCCATCACTTTATTCTTCTCTTTAGCGTTTATTGAACTTATGCAAGACAATTCGTATTTCTAATGGAGTAAAATGTAAGTAATAATTTATAATGTGTTAGTTTGGTATTTTATATAATTTTGAGAAGTGCATGTTGCTCATTATCCAAAAATACCAAGTGTGTTATTATTATTTTTAGTAAGCTATTTAAATTTATATTAATATGGCACAAGAAATATTACATGCAACAAAGATTGTGGCTTGGGGAAACCAACCACAATATTCATATATAATCATAATGTTTATATTAAGCCAACAAATACTATATTTCAATGAAGCTAAAAGATGAAAAAAAGTAACTATCATAAAAAACATAAAAAGAGGGTGGTTGTCTAATAATTGATGAGGTTTATAATATCATTCCTATTGAAAAACCGAGTAGATAACATTAACTTACCTTGCCATCATGCTCTTGCTTCTAGAAGAATTGCTTCGGGCATTTCTCCTCTTGATTCTCATCCACAATGATGGGATTAGTTTGTATGCCCTCAGAAGCATGGGGTAACCTCTTTTCCTCATATGGCCCTCATCACTCCATGGACTAAGTTTTGAATTCACCTAAACAAACCATAAATAAACCAATATGCACTCCAAATTCACACACCCTTGGAAGTGCATGTTTTCCTATGAATGTCACCTAATCATATAAATATACACGTCATAACCTATACATTGCTTTCTCAATCTTCTATTTTCAATGAAGAAATTAATAAATAATATATATATATATATATATATATATATATATATATAATATACTTATCTTAAATTATTGAAATTTTATTATTTTAAACAATTAATATTAAATAAGAAAAGTAAGGTATCTCAAATACAAATGGACAATTTCAACAACACTATTACAGAATATAGCTGTAATGGAATGCAAAACTCTCTATTTTTAAAGAAAATGATTATCACAAAGTATTTATCTATTATTAATATACATTCTTATATTTACTTTTATTTAAAATTTATTAGATTATTTTGGTTTTTTCATTATTTTTATTTTGGAAAAAATATTATTTTTAAATTTAATATATACCTTATAATTATAATTATAATTATATATATATATTATATATATATATATTATTTATTTTTTTTTTCATTATAAAAATACTCCAAAGTATTCTATTTATATTTTTCATGATAAAATAAAATAAATGTTAAAGAATATTGAATTATCTATTATATTTTTTCTTAGTTTGATAGATCATATCCATTTTCATAGAGATTACCACTGCCTATACATGTATATTTATAATTTATTTTTATTGAAGATAAAATGTTAAAAAAATTTGAATAAATTTTTAAAGTTTGATAAATCATATCAATTTTGGTGGATGTTATTCCTCTTTGTTTCCTCATATCTATCTTAGTGAATATTATTCTTCCTTTGTAGAATTGAGGCTTCTGTGATCCATCATAGTTATAAGAAGAATTTCGGCGTAAATCACATATGAAAAGACCTTTGTCGACGCGTTTCGAACCAACAAGTGTGGTTCATCGTCAGGACAAGTTGAAGAAACAGATCCAGCCTAGCATGTTAAATAGTCCAAGCAGAGACTCCAA